>JABFPT010003752.1:0-13466 GCA_022817245.1 Nixonia krombeini
TATACTTCATGTATAATATACTTGCAAGTGATATAGCTTTCGTAGGACCACATTCTGAACATTTATCTACGTTAATTTTATTAATAGTTTCTTTTATGTATTGTTCTTGTTCAACTGAGGAAGAACACACGAGACAAAAGCATAACGTAACACTATTTTACTTGCATTTGACAAACACTATTTTGTTCACCTCAATAAGTTTATATGATAACATATTCAGATTAACAGTTTTACTATTAAAATAATTCCAATCATGAAATCTATGGTCCATTCCATTACCATCGTACTTCTCCTTCAGCCTCCTCTCCCCGGACTATACCATTAATATCATTTTATAGTACACATGTACAGTACACGTACGATGGTGCAGATGCAGAACAGTATACACGGAACGAATTTCTCATAAATTAAATAACGTAATCCTGAACTACATATTAGGAAAATACAGGCACGCTTGTGAACGTGCAATTTTGCCTACGTGTAAAAATGATACAGACAAAAGCAGGAAAATAGTTCGATAGCATCAAAAATACCGTCATTACTCGTAAACGATTGAGAAAGGTCGTGACACCGACGATGATACTGCGTGCAAGCACACATGCAAAAAAATGCGTCAATCATGTGTATCTTATTTTGTTGCAATTATCGTTTTTCTGACCTTCAAGTTATATTTACTAGATATCATTGAATTCTTAATAGAAACGATAAAAATGTCGAATTTTATGTTAATTGACCTCACCTCTTTTCTATTCGAGATCCTCAAAAATTTGCAGATACGAGGCAATAATTTCCGTTAACATCATTCGGCTATTCTACGAATCTTATTTATTGTTGCATTTGAAAAACTTTGTATCGGATTGTTTTAATGCATTATAAAGAGAATATAATTAGAAGCGGTAATATTGTGTCTATTATTTCCATCTCTCTCGCTCTCTTGTCTCTCACATTTATCTCGGTAAAGAGTGTTGCTAAAATAGTATGAGTCTTAAATGGCTGTTTATATATCTTTAAACAAGTATGTAATCAAGTATCACGATGTGTATCCATGCTCGACATGCGACTTGCAAGCTTCTTCTAGTGTTATCTATCAAGCAGTTACAAAATCATAAATTAGATGCGTAGTTATAAAGTCTCTTTCAAGAAATGTATTAAATCTGTTATCTTTCATGGAACTGTGAAGTAACTATATCAAATGTATACTCTAACAGATTATTTTCACCTTTCTGATACTTTGATCATATCTTCGTATAATAAACGTTACCTTTATTGGAGTCTTTTAGAAAATTATATTTCAAGTGTTAGTCACCTGCAATAAACATCATAGTTAAGTAGTTATTAATATAATTATATCTCGTGTGTAATTTTTTTATAAATTGTACGAAAATCCTAGTAACATTATTTCTCTATAATTCTGACGTATGATTCATGACGTACGAGTTCCGTTACATTCAGCTTTTACAGATAAACAACTTTTCCAATCTTTATGTCTACATTTTGTTCTTTCTACATTTTCATCTGTGACATAACAAGTAGTTCTGCAGCGATGTGTCTCTAAGTCATATTGTGTTACATATATTCTTTAATGCAGAATGTTTTTACATACAAAAAAATTCGACAGAATTGATAACTTTGATATTAAGTGAAAAAGTGAAGATTTCTTTCTCATTTAACGCATACAAGTTCATTCTTTCTTTTTTTCACGTTCTTATTAATAATAAATTCTGTTAAAAATAGTTACAGTTCTTTAACTCATTGATAACAAATTCTATTATGAATGCAGTCTTTTCTTTTATTTTTTATGAAAATTATATGTAGGATGTTTAACTCTCTTGATACGGCGACCTTTCTCGCAAATTTGGTACTGCTGTACAGAGCAATAAAAAAATGAATAAACATTTCACTGTAGGACGAACGTAATAGCATTTAACGTCTTGTCATGTAATTTAGAATTATTTCTTACCCAATTTGTAGTAAACTGATATATAAGGAGTAGCAGAGAAATGCATATTAGAAAAATATGGAACACAGTGAGCGTTAAACGATAGGTATAGTTGACTATATTCACTGTTGGTATCGAAAGGATTAGGCAGTTGTGGGTGACAAAATTATGATTACTTTTGACAAAATATTGACATGCTACTCATATGAGAAATAAAATTGAAGCTACTCTAGTAATTCTTATAACTCCATAAAATACCAAAAATTTGATTATAAATTATTTTTATTTTCAGTGCGGGTGGCCTTGTTACTGCAGTTGCACCTGTAGTAATAAACGGAAATGGCGTGTGGGTTGGATGGCCCGGTGTACACATGGAAGATCCGAATGAAGCAATTCCTGAATCAGATCCGAATGACCGTACACCAACCGCTGGCCTCCTTTCTCGTAAGGTAAGATATGTGCCATTATAGTATGTGCTTTCTTTAATGTAAAGAATACACACTGAACTTTGGTACCAGTAAAGAGTAAAGTAGGTAGAAGTTTTCAGATAAAGTTCTGAAAGTGTGTACTCTTAAATTAATTTTTGTACACTGAAATGCCTGTTAGTATATTTTCAAGAAGATATTTTCGATGACTATATTAAGCCTTTATGTAACTGAAAACTGGATTTAAATTAATTTTACGAGAGCACTTACACATTTTATTTAAATATTTAGCGGTCAATAACTGAGGCATATTGTCAAATATGTATAAAATCTTTTTTCTAAAATATGTGATTCATTCCTTTACTTATAACGCTTTTTGAGACTTGCAAGTACACACTTATAAAATTTGCCTTTAATACATACGCTATGTATAATAATTAATACTTTTCAAAGATGTTTAATGATAGTTTTATGCAATTCTTAAATTTTGAATTTGGCATGATTTTGCCTTCACAAATGAGATTTGAGTTGGTATTTGGACTTCTTCAAAACCATATTTTCGGTAAATAACGAAGCACATGTAGGTTTTATTTGTTAACGCATTAGAAAATAAACAAAATCCATTTTAACAAATTGTTGTATTTTTACATTTAGTTTTATGTTGTTGTAGAAAAGTATGAATACTACCGTTTTTAACGTAGAATGTCTAGAAATACCAGTACCTGTTCGGATATAGATACTCTTTTTTAACATTGCTTTGAAATGTACATTCGATATTAATTTTTAATGTATACACAACAGTAGAAAAAATATGTAGTTATGATTTTGCAAAAAATACATCTTATAGGTAACAGTATCCCTCATTTAAAAATTGAAGATTTCTCTTCGTGATTACAATGACTGCCTAATTTTATAAAGGGAGATGTTACGTACGGGCGAATTTGTGAACTCTGAACCATTTTATAGGGTACATATTTTCATTTGACAATTGGAATTGAAGGTTTTAGAAATTGTAGACATTTTGTCGGCAGAATCCATCCTTTGATTTTCTATATTCAATTTTTTTGTGGAGTGTTATGTGTTTAAAAACACGCGTAGGTTAAAAAAATGCGAGCATTTTGGGACATTGAAGCATTAAGTACTAAAATATGTGAAACAGAAAAGCAGAGAAGCTCATCGATTATCTTTTATTGATGGAGCACAATGTGGGTGAACAAATGTTGATGGAAAGGGACAGATGGAGATAACTCTTAGAAATATCATGTGGGATGTTGCTGTTGCTCTTATTATTTATTTATTTTGTGTATAGGTTTATTGTGTAATGCTGGCGTAGACGGTAACATCCATTTATAATATGCTTTTCAAAGAATCTTCCATTAGTTTTGCTTAAAGAAATTTTTTCTAGTTTTATATTTGTTTTAAGAATCTGACAAACGCTATTGTACTTCTTAATATTTCTACCACAAATAGCATTTTATATCTGTCTAGTTAGTTTGAAAAAAGATGATCAGTTGTAAACATTTTCTACTACTCTCTATGGATCTTACATTCCTACTTATCACTATCTAATACGATGATCTCTCTCCAAACAGTGTACGCACATTCGTTTTAATTCGTGCATATATTAACGATAGTATTATAATTATTAATTCTGGTATTTATGATTATAAAAACACAATGTTGAATTGTAATAAATTAAACTACCATCAGAAAGGAATACTGAATGAGTAGTGATAGTACATCTGATGTATAGTGTACTTTTTTCTGCATGTATCTTATGTAATCCTATTAATTTAATTTGGAAAATGAATTGAAACAAAATGTAAAACTGTACCTGATATATCAGGACTGTAACTAATATCAGGATGCATTCTTGCTAGTACTCTAATAATTATAGGACAACAATAATTATGTCATCATACAAAATATCCTTCATTTAGTACCTTGCTAAGCTTATCGGCACTACATATTTGTGGGTGCATCTTTAGTTTCATATAGAATTTAAAAATTGACTTTCAAATGAAAGATGTGTGTTTTGTAAAGTTGTTCGCTTAAAAAAAAGTGAAGAGCTTAATGCGTCTTATTTGCTTTTGTTAGATTCATCAGTATTTAAAAATGTCACAATTTTGTAGCACATCCGGATGCATAACAAACTATTTTTATATTATTATATTTTTAAAGCGGGAGTATATATATGTACATGTACTTCCTTAATTTAGTACCCATTGCAAAGTGTGTGCATGAAATTACTTCACCTTTCGTATTTTGTGAATATTTAACAACGTAAAGATTTTAATTTAAAAGGCAATTTTATAAATATAAATTTTATAAATTCCATTGTTTTGCAAAATCAAAACATTTTGTTGTCTTTTAATGTTGATTTTTGAGTATTTTTAATGAATTAAATATACAAAAAGTTATAATTTTATGAAATTTATAAAAATGAATGAAGAAGTGTTGCTTAACGCGTTAAATGCGGAACTGATTTTCTAGTTTCTTATATTTCTATGGAGCTTTCACTTTAGGCGGCGACCATTCAGTAACTACTTTTTATAATACGCAACATACCAAACTATATTTTTACTTAGAATGTTTTAATAAACTTCATCAAAATTACACTTCTTTTTTAACCTTCATGCTGTCGGACCAACACACCCATGTCGGTGGTCCAACATACCGATGGTAGTGTCCAACGCCACGCTAAACATATTAACTTTCAGAGCTGTGGAATGTAATATTAACAAACTTATTGTACATGATAATACAACAGATATATAAAAGTTAACTTTTTATTTTCTTTAATTGAAATGCGTCTTTTACTTATGTTTTAACAGTCCTTTAGAACGTGAAAACTGACATTGAATTGAAAGTTAAAACTATCGTTGACCAATTATATTAAAAGATAATTTACGACTTAATATAGTGTTTAAAGTAATTTCAATTATAAAATTGAATACTTTATAATGACGTCGACAATTTAGAGTTATTCAAAATTATGCCCTTGAACATGTATGCTTATTTTAAAAGCACCTGTGCACCTAATGGGTACACAATGAGTACATAATGCACGTAATGGGTACACAAATATGTACATATCAATATAATGCATAGTAGTAGTATTATAAAGTAAAGTCAAAATACATTTTGTGCATTGTTGAATTTATCTGTTGTCGAACGCGAGTAAGAAGTGTTACGATCATTAAAACGCGTTACAATCATTCAAATACGTCATACGCCGTAGCTCCCTCTTATTGTTTCACTAATGCATTATCTGTGCGTGATTACCCAGTTCGTAAACATAAGATTCATTTATGTCGATGAATGTGTAACGTTTTCTGTAGAAAGAATACTTTCATTAAGTTCCATTATCTGTATATGTGACATGTAGGTATACAATAACAATATAAAGTTACGCAATAAGATGAGAAATGATGTAATATGTATTTCTCTGTTTTCACTCTTTCACAAATCAAATCTGAAGTGTTGTTATTAAAGTTAGGTTTTTGCGTTCCACATTTACTTACGAAAGTTTGGTGCTCGCATAATTTTAATATGTTAAAATGTTTTATTTGGACTGCGAATTGTTTTCTTCCCTCAAATCGAATTCTTCCCTCACAAGCGATAAGAAACAGTGCGTTTTTTATAAATATATTTTATAGGCTACTGAATAATTACTCCTTTCGTCTATACATCTTCTTGTATTATATACATAATTTCTTAAAGATCTTTATACGGGGGGTTTACAATTATGAACACTGGATAATTAAATAAACTGTCGACTTGGTTTAATTTAATTGCATTAGTTTTATTTAATTGTGTTTGTTTAATTGTTCGGTCAGAATGGAATTTTAATAGAATTACAAAATAACTAATTTTTAAAGATGAAAATTCCGTCATATTATAACAACAATTTATCAGACAATCTTCGTTATCATCCATTTTCATTTAAGTGAGAGATAACAAGTATTGTAATATATTAGTATTGTAATATATTTGTAACATTTAGGATAAGATAGACAATTGATGTTGCTCATGTTTTTAATCCATAGCAAATTATTCATTCCATCTTTTAATTGGACACAATCCCCATTTTTCATAGTAAACGTGAAATAGTCCAACTCATGTTTGAAACAAAATTAATTATCATCCTATCAGTTAAGTTGTTTGTGTACTGTACAGTCATTATTTTTTGCATCTATAAGTAGGTCCTTTTCCCTTTAACTCCTTTTCACCTGTGATTAAGTTGTACAGATTGGAAAACATCATCGTGCAGTGGCTCGTTTACGGAAAAAGATGATCATCGAAACAGTATATATAGGCCTATGATAAATTGATTTTCTAAACATTAGTATTATTTGCAGGTTTGATTACTCCTATCGATCGACGATGCAGATCAGTCAAAAGAAACATGAGTAAATTTATATACTTTCATTTTAACTACTTTCAATTTGCTTAAGCATGAACAGCACGGCAATTTTATTATAGTATTTCAGTGGTGTAACGTTTACTTAATCTATGTCACCAGGCACTCAAGCGAGTATAGAGAAGTACAAAGAAATACATCATACCTTAAAAAGGAACTTTCAATAACATTATATTACTAAAAGTTTAAAAAGAGTTTAAAGACACACGAAGATCTACTACTAGTTTCTGTTTGATATTTGCTATGTTTTGATCATGGTGATGTTAACCCTTTTCTTATTACGGACGACCAAAGTGTAATTAAAAGTGCGTATGTTTTGAAATTATACATACCCCGTTTTGAGGATAGTTTTTTAAGGCGTAAATACAACCGCTGACGATCTTTATTGAGCACAGTGCACATTTCTGGAGAAATTGCCCATAGCGAAAGGGTTTAATAATTTAAGGATCTTAATAGTGGTTTAATAGTAATAATAGCAAGTATACATTCTCCCTTTATTTTCTCGACGTTGTTGAACAGTTGTGAATTTCGCGAGCAAGAGTACGATATAAAGACACAAAGTACAGATGACGTTGTTCACTATTATGTCTTCTTATAAGTTTCTCAGAATTTCTTATTCTTTCTACTTACGACTTTTCTTACTTAACTGGATTACAGTAACTGAAACATGATGAATTATTGTACTATTTTCTTTCAGAAGAAATGTTCTTACCTTCAGAATTCTTAATTCAAATTGTTCATTTCTATTGTCAACTGTTAACATGAAAATTTGAGAGTTGGAAATGTTCTTCATTAGTAAATAAATGAGTATTTCAAAGTCATGTTTCTTTTTAATAACTGTTGTATTTAAACTTTATAATTTACAAAAAAGTGAAGAAATTACTAAGTGTCATCTTTTCTACGTAAAAGTGCCTGGAGATTATTGGATGGTTACACAAATGATTCTTCATTGCAGTTCCTCTTTTTATGTTTCATTTAATGCACGCTTTTTCGCTTCTCAAACTACGAAATTCTGACAGTTAAGTAGTCTCAATGGAAGTTTCACTTTTTATATCTACGTTCCTTTCACTTTTTACTATATCTATACTTATATTTACAATTTTGACTTATCTCTAATATAATAATGATAGATTTTTCTAATATTCTATTTGCACATTCTATTTGCGTTTTAAAGAATATTATAGAAAGTATGTTATGTCGAGTTCACTGCAGAATTTACTATTCTTAGGTACGACACGTTCTTAGATTTTTGCTAAAAATTACACATTTTTACATATATCGAAACTATATTATGCTACATTTTTTCCAAAAAGACAGGGACGCATCGCGGGAATATAAGTTATGTACCGTACATGAGAATGAAGCTTTGAAAGAAAGGCAGTGTCAAAATTGATTTGCCAAATTTTGTTCTGCTGATTTTTCACTCAAAAGTGCGCAACGGTCTAGCCGTCCAGTTGAAGTTGATGAAAGTCATATCAAAGCTATTATCGATTCAGATTGTCATAGCTCAAAACGTGTGATTGCAGAAAAACTTAATATGTCGTGTATATGCATTAAAAAATTAAAGAAAAAAAGCATAATACTGAATTACAAGAGATTTTACGACATCAACTTCATTAAAAATTTTACCATTTAAGGAGTTGTGCTTGGAACGTAATAAGTGGCAATCTGAAAGCGCCAGGTCAGGGCTATATGCTGGGTGTGACAACATATCCCAACCTAGTTAAGAATTTTTGGCGAGTGATCAAAGGTGTGTGGGAATTTTCATTGTCATGTTGAAAAACAATACCCTCACGATTTGCCAATTTTGGTCGTTTTTTGGAGAGTTGTTAATGTGTCGCTCAGCTTGGTGAGTTGTTGATTGTAGACGTTTGAATTAACCGTTTGGTTTCATGGTAAAAGTTAAAAGTGAAAAATTTGTTTATACTCCTATTCAGAAGCGTTTCAGAAGCGAATCGCAGATGCTAACGCGTTGCATTAAATGAATTTCCATAAGATGATGAGGGACCCATAAATCGATGTTCTTAACATTTTGACTGCCATGTTGGTCATATATGACCGGCCACAGTTTTTCCCGTGGCGCCACGGTGGTCATTGGTGACCGGAGCGCTTTAACTTACAATTGTTACAACTGAATGAAACTGACAGTTAATGCGTTTTGAATACAGCCCATATATGTACAAGATATTTTGAAATTAAAAGTGTCTTATTGAACAAAAAAATTTTTTACTAGAACATGTTTTACATCTAACGATGGAATATGTTAAAACACTTAAAACACAAATGTGGCGTATCTTCGATTAGAATAGTTTAACATTTTTTTGTAACATTGTCTGCAAAATTTTCGTTCCAAATACGCTTGCCCTTCTTTTTTCCGCATTTCGTGCCGCAATTTACGTCGAATAGGTGGATTTGGTAGTGTTGGTGAATGGCACTGTGTACGGTGCATTGCGAGTGCCATTCTAAATTCTGGTGCCTGGACTTTTGTTCTAACTGCGGTTTATGCCATAGTTTTTCCCAAGGAGCTACGTGGTCACACGTGAACAACAGTCAGATAAACACTCCATTGAGTAAAAATGTTGTTTTATATCATCAATTTATTATTATTTTGCCATTATATGATTTGCATAATAAAATTACTCCATCATTGCGCATTTTTGAGTGAAAAATCACCAAAACCAAAATTTGGGAAATCTATTTTGACACTGCCTTTCCTTCAAGGTGTCGTTCCCGTATACGACACATAATTTTTTTATGCTTGCGATGCGTTCCTGCCTTTTCGAAAATAATACAATAAAATATGTTTGCAATGCGCGTTTTATTCTGCCATTCTTTAATTGAGATGAAAACAAAATTGAATAACAGATCGATATAGTTTTCTTACCACTTAAAGGTGGAAGTCCAAGAAACAAGAAAACAATATCGGTTAGGTGCTTCGAACAAGTTGACAAAAGAAAAAAAATGTGCTCAAACCAGCTATCGAAAAAATCCACAAGTACTGAGTTGTCTACTCAATATATTTAGTTTTTTAACATTATGACAGTTCTCAAAACTAATGAATTCAACCGTTTCTTGTTAGGGATATTCAGATGAATATGCAATGAGAATTGAGATTAAAAACTTTCCGCGATAACAGTATTGTATACTCGCGTAAATTGTGTGATAAACTACTGACCCTTCATCATAGCTAAATGTCTTTCAATCTGTCGTTCATGTGTATCAGCTTGCGCCCACACATGTAATGTTTGGACTGCAGCGTGTTATCAATTTTTATTAATTGTAAAATCATTAACAATTCACGTGTAAGATTAATCAAAGACTCAAAACAAACAACTTTAAACTGTCGTTTTCTTCCAGTACATTTTTTGTTGTTTAACAACAACTGCAAGTGAAAATTTACAGGTTACAAACAGTTATATTATACGTGAAATGTTCTTAATTATGTAGATGGATCATTTTCTGTCTAGGGCTTCATTATCTTGAGATGTGGAATTACAAATATTGATATATTTTTAACCTTACGTGTATGATATTTCACAACATAAGAATAATTGGCAGCGAAAAATATTCTCACATGAATATTTTATACACATTGATTGAGAAACAACTAGAAGTATTAATTAGAAGATTATACTACCTGAATAGAGGCGGCTCTAGAGATTGGACCAACCGCAGTGTAAACAATAATTAAAAACCACCTAGGTCGTACTAAGTAATGGAGTTGTTGAGTGCCATATTTGTTTGTAACTGAATGAAAGGCGGTCCGTGTAAGTTGGTGCTGTCAAACGTTTAAGAAATTTAGAAAGGCAGAACTTTTTAATACTGTGACAAGCTCTGAAAAGGGGGTTTATGTCTACAAATACGATGAAGTGGCAACTGTAATCTAGCGGAAATGTATCAAAGGCAAAATTGACCAAAACAAAACTTGTTGACAAAATCTATTCAATTCATGTGGACTGAATTGTAGTCTGAATATTAGACTGAATTGATATTACCGATATTTTGTGCTTTAGTCAGACCTTTTTCGGTGGTTTGAAATTGTCAGCTCGCGCTTCTTACCATACACTACATCGCTCGCAGCACTTTAAATCTTGAATACTTTCATTACGTAACATAAATGTTAAAGATGCCAAAGAATATTTTATTTTAAATAATTAGTGCTCCTACAATGTTTTTTTAAGTCCCCTTTTATTCAAGGACATGTAATTGTAGTTTAATAAGCGTAATATTTCCAGTACTTCATATTTTTATAAACAATATTTGTATTAGAACGATTTGAAAAATTTGCGATCTGCCATATAATGGTTGGTGTCCTGTTCCTATTTTTTTAATTGCACTGTGACACCACATTAGGCCTATGAATAGTTAACATATTAATTAGATTTATCGAGTTGTTAATTAGAACTTACCTTATTTAAATACCAGTGTAAATAAAATCACCCCAATGTGTCGTTGAAGATTAAACGTTGGCAAAAATGGCCTTTATGAAATATAGTCTGTTGTTTCATCCACCTTATTTATCTGAGTTAGCGGCATTAGATTGTCATCTATTCTTTAATCATGATAAACTTTATAACGGAACGAAATTTTCATCTGATGATAGGCTAACATTGGTAGTAAACGATTTGTTTAAGGACATGAAGAAGTCAAACTTCCGGAGTGGGACAAAAATACAGTTATTAGACTGAAGCAGAAATTTACTGAAAAATAAAAACAATTCTAAAAAAAATTAGTTTTTCATTATCAGGTTGTCGTCTTCTGAAATTGAACTATTGTAAGTATTGTACATCTGGAATGCAATTAAGCTACAAATAGTATTTTAAAAGACAGATTTTCATTGCAGCGTTTTGTAATTAATTTTTGGCATATTTGTTGGCGAATGATAGTCAAAAATGTACTTAATAAAATATATTCTCTTGCTCACTTGTTTAACGAATTGCTAATGAAGAGTTTGCGAAATAAAAGTTCACCGATTATTATTGTTTTCGTAGCTTTTGCCTTATGTTATTCGGCGGTTACTGGCTGCAGAATTATATAACTAATGTTAGATAGCCAGCATGTTGTTGACGCATGACATTTACAATTTACTTATTATACTTTATGTCTTACCATGTTGACTGCTGTCATTTTTATCAGTAGACGTTGTGAAATATGACAGATTCAAATAGCAAAAAGCGGTAAATTGAGATAATATTCATAAAAAACTATAGTAATTGTTAGATTAAATTAGTGTTTTTAATTACAAGCAAAAGGGCATTACAATTTAATTCAGGAAAATGTAGTACTTTACAGTGTCGAAACTACATGTGCAGTTTAACAGAGGATGATTTAACAGCGGGCACACCGAGAGGCCGCCTGGGGCCCTGACTTCTGAGGGGTCCCGCAAAAATCCAGCATTACACTTTTTTCTAAATAAACGCGACAAAATTTATGAAAAGCTTATAAATAATTTTAGTTTTTTTCGTGATTGGTTGTCTGCAGAACAAAAAAATGCGTTAATAAGTTAATAGAAATGTATAAGTATGATATTGATTCAAGTAATTTTAAAGATGAGTTAGAGTAGTTTTTAATCGTTTTAGATGGAGAAAGCAATCGATTAATTAATAATGTGTACAAAAAAGCATTAGATATAAAAGGAACTCTTCTAAACGTTGCAATTTTGATAACCAAAAATCTTTTCCAAGGAATAGAGTGTCAGAGAAAAGTCTAAACAATATGATTACGTTCTGCATGGACAGTAATTTACTAAAAATTGTAGACTGTGATGAAATAGTTAATAAGGGTGCAAAACGAAAAGCGAGAAAAAAATGTATTTAAATATTTTGATATCTGTCATTTTAGCTTCAAGAAAATTCTATGATTTTCGTGTTCCAACTTCTGATTGTTACTCCTGTACGTATACTATGATTAATTATACTTATACTTGTACACATATTCAACTATTAGTTAACAATTTTGTAATTTAATGAGAATAAAACATTAATGCAGCATTAATATTTTTTATTTATTTAAAAATACGGTTAGCATATATTTGTATTTTCCCTGTGTATCACTCATTTTTTAAGGGTTCCACGATTTTCTTTTGTGCGCAGACCCTTAACCAATCTAAATTCGCCTCTGAGTTTATGTATAGTAAATTAGTAACTTAAACGAACTTGTAGGAAATTACACGTGTTTCAAGTCTTGTTTAATTTAGTAGGATGTTTTTCCTGTTCTTTGGCCTGCTTTCTGCTAATGCATTGTGAGGTTAATATTTCATGAAGAAGCAGTTTTTACGATTGCCATTTCAAAAGTGTCACTTCGTTTTTCCTTTCAACATTTTATTTAGTGTCCAAACAGTTACATTTCATTTTGAAAATCTGCTGCTAGTTGTCGCGTTTGTAATTATGTGGATTACGTAGTTGTTGTACTATTTTCACGTAATATTATCTTGCCGTCCTATAACATAATGTAAACAATGTCCTCCAACTTTAATATTTTAATTGAAAATTTTCTGTTCTTTCAATTAACATTTGTAATATTTGGTTTAATTTTAAATTTAAGTGTCTACAAGCGTGATATTGTAAAGTAATATTCTTTTTCTTACTTCCGTTATGAATTCCAATCCATGCAGCATTTAGCTGTGATTATTCTAAAATTCATTTACATTTGTTCAGTTGTTTTCCAATGAGGATTAATG
>JABFPT010003753.1:0-13465 GCA_022817245.1 Nixonia krombeini
CCGTGTATTTGTAAGAAAAACACGCGCACATAGTCTTGTAACAACATTTTTTGATCATTTAACATTAGATTTAGCAACCAATAAATTGTTATTGGTTATGACTGGTCGCCACGTTCATTATTTTGAAATTAATTACTAGTTAATTGAAAGTTGCTTTTACTCATTCATAACTTATGTTAAATGAATTATACACAAACGCAACTTGGCAGTCTTCTTCAAATATTTACCAAATTTGTGAATATAGTTAAAGTAAGTTAGTCAGGTTAAGTATACATTTAACGCTGATAGTTAAATAATCATAAATTTAGAGCTACTGTTAAATGACCTTTAACGAATGGAAATAAAATTTAATGTTGTTTTATTATACAACACAATACGTGAATTAGAGCTCTAGTTGGACAATTCGCTTGAAGTGTACTTTTGAAAAGAAACTGTTCGCAAGAAAATACTGTTCGTAAGCAAAAACTGTTCGTAAGCACAACAACATAAGAAAACCGTGGTATTGTACAGTCAGTATAACTAAAATTAGTTCTATTATTGATATACGATTGGTTTACATATATAACGTCGGTATTTTTAAAACTATTCATAGACAAACGTATCAAATTGTGATACACTTGAACAAAACACGATTATGGAATCATGAAATTTATATCTATGAGTGGTATCGCGAAAGGTATTGCACTGCTAGACTCCAATCTTAGACTGTCTAATTATATAATTGTTCAACATATTTTCGTCTACGTAATATCAGTGACGACGTAATTATATAAATTTATATCACGATTTATTGTCGGTAAGTATTGGAACTGAAACAATGTATTATGCGATTAGAGACAAAAGTAGGTATTTTCACAATAGAATTTTTTTCAAAATTACATTTGGCATCCAAATTCGATTAACAAACACAACTTGTTATCATTCCAGACGAATAGTCGCTTAGCGTCTCGTAACTTCCAAACAAATTTGGTAACGTAATGCAACATATTTTGCTCGTTTGTACACGACGGAGAAGCGAGCAGTGTAGCAACAGTTACGGAATACGTCAGTCGAACGGAGATCTTGACAGAGAACAGATTTCCCGTGTGTTGTGTGAAAAAGGGACAGGTACGTGTCAGGCGTGGTATCCAATTGACGCGAGAGGGCGTGAAAAAGCACCTGGGTTTCACGCGGATTTTCAACGGCGGGCGATAATAAGACGACAATGACGAAGGAGTATAATGCGGCTGGGCGCGAACTAGAGCGAAGTGCGAGAGAAGAGGTTTAGAGCGGGGTATAGCCCGTTCTCTTCGCAGTGGCGAGTGTGCGGGGCGTATTATCCGCCGCGTGGTTCAATAGGATGGCCCGAAACCCCCGAAACAAAGGGACCAGCGGGTAAAATAATGCCAACATTCAGGGACAAATCGAGAAAAAGATATAGGGGCTTCCTTGTTTGCCCGTTCGTGTGAGGCAGCGCCTGTTTGGGTGCACTCGAGGGCCGATGTTTGCGGGCTCGTATCCGCCATGGATGTGAACGCGTAGCGGAGACGTGTGCGCTGGCCGCACGGTTAGGGCGGCTCTCTTTCTCTCCCTCTCTCTCTCTCTCACACTCTCTCGAAGAGTGGAAACAATGGAAGAAATAAAATAATGCTGCGGGAGAAAGGTGAGTAGGCGGGCGTGAGTCAAAGAGAAATATAAAGGAAAACCGAGAAAGCTTATTCGAGACAAAAGGAATGCGAATGAAAGCTGTAGTCTTGCCCGGGAATGCGAACGCGGGCTCATCGTCCGTTTCTCGCGGCAGCCATTATTATCGTTGTCATTATTACTTGTCGGAGCAGCCGGATCGCGATCGAGCCCCGCGCCCCGTCACCGGCGAGCCGACCGTTACCGAAAAGCACGTCGCAAGCTCCGCTCTCGTGACTATTAACGCGCTTTCAATTTTCAATTCGGGCCTTGTCACCGCATTCCCGGGCGCAAGTGGCTGATTACCCGGCTATTTGTTCCGCGGCCGGTCATGGCATTCGTGACGCACGCCTACTCGCGGGATATTTCAGACATGCGCGCGTGCGGCCTACGTGCGCGACGTAACGACGTCGAACGCGCCTGCCGCTGGCGAGATAATCTAAGAGCAAAGGGGAGGCTTTAACACTCGCCGCGATCCGACTGCGCTAGACCGGCGGATTATTTATAAGGCGTCGTAATAAGATGCACCGGGAATGCTTATAATGCCTTTTGGTACAAACGGCTCGCCGTCACGTAACGCGCGTCGAGGCTGCGCATAAATTGAAAAAAAATATTCGTAAGTTGGCGAGGCGAGCGGCGCAGGAAGAAGGCATCTCCGGCGTAATCCGTGGCCGCGAACTTTCATACGCTGGCGTTGTTTATCTGCGCTTTAATTCCTTTATCTCCTCGAATAATTCCGGGACGGGAGGGGGAATGGGGGTGGGAGCGCGGTCCGCGGCTATCTCCCTCGCCTATCGCGCTATCGTGCCTCATTTATTCCGTCGAGTCACGCGTGAGCCTTATAATTATGACGTCTTTCCTAAATAATAAAGAGCGGGACTCGAGTATCGAGCCGAGCATCCAAGTGCCCTAGAACGCATTAAGGCTGAAAGCGAAGGGCAGTGGAATGAGTAATAAGAACACGGTTGAGTTGGACAACGACCCCGCCAACTCACCCGGCCGACCCTGTTTTTGCCGACGTCACCGTTATGACTTTATCATTTTGTATTTCTGTCCCGTATCTCGGTAATTATCGGCGTTGGTCTCTCTCCGCGGCAACGTTCCATCGTAGCACCGATGCATAAAGCGAAATGGGATACCGTGCGGTCGACGTTGGTTCTGGCCGGCTCAATTAGGTTAGGTTAGGACTGGTGTTCCGTCGATCGATCGGCTCGTGTGTGGAAGCTCTCGAGATAAATGGATCGAAATAAGGGGCATAAGTAACTGCGATTTCATACTCGTTTGATGTCGGTCGAAAACTAAACTTACATTGGGCAAGGTTGGCTGACCAGCAAACCCAGCCCGGCTCGAGCAGCTGGTTGTGCGGTCGAGTTTGCTGTTTGGTAAGCGACCTAACAGAAATGTTTAGCTTGATCGAACTCCCGACATGGAAGCCTCCTCGGAGCCTGGCTGCCGCCGTTCCGGCATCTACCGCTTGCGATTCCCTCCCTCCCGCCGCCGACCTCCCTTTGTCTCGCCTAGTCGCGACCTATTCGCCGGATTCCCGCGATAGTTGCTAATCGGCGTTTTCGCGCTGTGTGGCTAATCAGGACAACGCGGCATGAACAGCGGAGATGACTGTATCCAACGAGACGTGGCGTCTTCCCGCGGATATGCGACTTTAAAATGTATGAAAAGCCAGCGACGGGGAAAGCGCGTATCAGGAGGTATTTGACGATGACGACGAGTCTTATTTATCGGGTGAGTAGTACGCGTTAACATGAAGGAAACCCAAAGCGGCTCGCCAAGAGCAACAGCATTCATATTGAACGAGGTGAAAGTATTGAATATTCATGCTACACCGTGCACCACCACTTGGGAGTTCGAAGGCGCTGCGGCAACGGAAGGCTACTGGGTATCTATGAAGGGATGCTACGAAAACACACTTCCGCCACGGACCCGGCAAAAACGTCGCTCGTACGACAACCTGCATTGACGTTTTTCGGCGAGGGCGAGCTACGCGATCGGGCCACCCTGGCAAAAAGCTGCCGGAGCCAAGGGCTAATCGGCGGACGGTAACGCGAAGTGTTTCGCGACCGTTTTCCGTATTAAATCAATGCTCATCACCGCATGAATATTGCATGCGTTACGTAGCCGCGGGCGGATACGCGTAGCGCGGAAGATAAAAGGTAGGCTGAAATTATCTATTGATTTTGAATGGGTGGCCACCATGGCGGATTATAGGCAGACCAGCAGGTTGCGGTGATTGAGGCTGTGTCTGGTCTTCTGCATCGACCATGCGCTGGCTTTATAATGCCCGACCACCCTCGCCTCCGAACACGTGTAGTCAGCCACTGATCAGCCAGCGACCTAAGTCAAGTTTGCCGCATAATATTTTGTTCAATTACGAGAGTCGGGGCGGATTCGGCCGGAAGTAACAAATGGTGATGTGGCGGGATAATTTATTAGGATCAGTTTTATCGCCGTTATCCTTTCCCTCGCTTTGTCACGCTTTTCGGGGAAATACGATGGTCTCTTTTTTTTTAAATACATTACACACTATTATGTATAATGGCACGATTTTTGTAAGGATGCAAATAATTTCTATAAATTAATGCACCTGTGCTGATTAGTCTAGTCCAGTCACAGTGTCACCCACACATGGGATGACGATGAGATGGTTGATTTTGGGAGGGAAATTGGAAAGGTTTGCGCCGCCTCGTTCCCTACGATTTTTCACACGCAAAGGAAGCTTTAATTAAACGGCCATAAAGAAAAATCGAGCATGCAGTGGGGCGTCGGCGTCTGACGCGCGGAATGTAGAAGCGAGGGTGGCGAGTGTTTGGGAGTGTACTCGCGCGAGCCTTTTATATTTGACCGCTAACGTATGGGGTTGGACGAGGGGCAGGAGCACAAACCGACGCGTGTGAAGCTGAATCGCCAAGGTTGTGGGTCAGGAAGATCACGCGAGAGCCGTGGTCTTGGTGTCCGCCTTTCTGCTCGCTGTCGCAAAAACGATCGCCCTGGTGAAATCAGAAGTGTGATCCGTCACCCGAACGTTGCATTCGAAGGAAATTAACTTTGGAAATGGCACTCTCTGGTAAATCGAAGTTTGCGAATATGAAAACTGACGTGGGGCCCCTCAGCGACACGATAACTGGGAAATTGGCTTTTGGCGACGTTACCGCCCAATTTATGGAGCGTAACTGCAAACATTTTTGCAACCCGTTGTTAACCCGGTGACGGAATTGCCTTGGCGCTACTTTGCATCGCTGCTTTAATTAATCACGCAGTTCGTCCCTGGCAATAAATCATGAGCTCGCTTGCGGCGAAGCGCGTATTCGAGATGACCGAAATAAAACGCGGCTGTAGGCGGAGCGACGTATCCGCGACTCGTCCCGTCATCTTTCGTCCGTGATCCGACCGGGCGATGCTTGATTTATCGGGGATCACGAGGAGGCTGGCTAGTTTCGGCCACGCAGGCGGGTCCGATGGATCGCCGCAGTGCGGCTCATCAGACCCTTGAGCCATGTTAGCTGATACACAAGGTCTGCGATGCCGAAGTATGTAGCGCGGGCGTAGTATATGTTCCGACATCAGATTACACATGACTGCGCGCCGCTGGATGACACAGAGGGAATCATGTACACGCTACTTGCTCACCCGTCAAGCTGAGACGTCGAGCATTCCCGCGCTCGAGATACGCTCTCGTACCCTGGCCAATCCTCGATTACCGCCCCGCGAATCCGACCCGGACGAGATTTCACGGATCCGAAATCGACCGGTGCCCGTGACGCCGAGTTTACCCCCGCTTGAGCGAACCCGAAAACGGTGCGTAATTACACGAAGCGCGGCGTCGGCAGCTGAGGCGCGTTCCTTTTCATTCTAAACCCCGAGATCTGGATTCCGGCTCTTTAACGAGAGAGGAAAAGAAACAAGAAGCGCGGTGAAGGCGGCGGAGGCGGTAAGTCGGAGGGAGATCGTCCACGTCCCGCGAGGTAGCTTGCCACCGCGTAGCTACTCTCCTTTCGGGCCTCCGGGAGATGGAACGAGATGGAACGGTCTGTGATGGGATGGGACGAGGCGTGTTAGTTCGAATAAGAGACAGATCTATAGCAGCAGCTCCGCACGAGGTACGGGGAGGGCGGCGAGGAGGAAAGCAGCGGCAGCAGGCAGGCAGCGAAAATGTTACCTATAGCAGTAGGCCGTGGCTGTATTGATCAAGACGAGGCGGGACTCCTTCGCTTCTATTTCCGTTGTTGCCCCTATTTCTGCTTCCTCGCGCCTACGAGAAAGCTCCTCCGCACTTTCGCGTGCGTCTTCCGCCTCTCCGTTCCGCCACCGCGACACTGCCTTGCCGGTTTCGTTTATGACCTTGACGAAAAATGGAGAAACGCGCGGCGCGGCGATTGCACGTCCGCGTCCTGATACACCGGGTTCCTGGTGTTCCGACAACGCGGCCAAGTTGTCGCGAGATAAGCTATCCCAGGTTACGCTCTTCAACATTCTTCTCCACGGCCTCTCTCCCCGAACGTCGCGAATGACGGAGAAGACCGTTCGTACTCGTCTCTCAGCTGCTTTCTTAACTGTCGAATTGAGTTCTAGAATGATTCTTTTTGCGGTGATCGAGCACTTTTCACCTTTTGCAAGGGTAATGTGAACTAATGAGAAATTGGGAAAAGTTTCTAGATTTTGCTACTCCTTCTATTGCTTTCTTTTGCACTGTTCGACTGATTTCGGGTAACGATGAAAAAGCAATTTTCCGTAATTAAGTTGAAGACGCAAAAAGGAAGATGAATGGAAATTCGAAAAACTTCGTTTTCCGCATCTGGAACAGTGTGTCGGTGGGTTCTTAATAGAAACAAAAAGCAAGAATTGACGTCATTCGGTGGCGGAGTTCCTTAATTAGACAGGCCACACCTTATTCAATTTGTGAAAGAAGGAACAAGTTACGGAGGAAAGCGTCACCCTCCCCCTTCCTCTCTCATACAAATAGACCACCGTTACAAATTGGTTTCTATCTGACTTTTTTCTCTCTCTCAAATGAACGAATGTAACTCGCCCGGTTGAGATTTGTTTCATTGCTCAGTTATTCGAACCTTTAGTTTTTCTAATCAAATTGTGCATTGCTTTAGATTATTCTTTAATTTAAATCGATGAAATGTGTAATCGCTGAATAGAAACGTTTAAGAGAGAAAACTGACAAGTGCAAAGCATTTTGGAATAGCGAAACATCCAAGAGATGTAAAAGAGAAAAACCTCTGTCACGACAGTGTTGCACAAAGGTCTCCCAACACCGACTATTTAACACTATCTTTTCAGAACGTCAAACGCGCAAATTAACACGAACAGCGTTTCTGAATTTCAAGTCCATTTCTACTAGTATCCATTTCGCCTCGTAAAAATGTGAAAAATCGTAGCGAGCGAGAATGAAACGACGTAGTTTTCGTTTTAAACAAGTCGATTCGCGGCAGTTTCCGTCGCGGTGAAAGCTGGAAATTAAAAGCGGCAACACTGGTCACTCATTGTTGAACGGAAAAACGCGAAATAGTAATGCGCAATTTAGTAAGCTGACATGGCGGTAGTAAAAATGTTCTAGAAAATAGGACCGATCTCATAAGCGAGAAAAAAGTCGTATATGGTTGGCTTTCATAGCGTTTCGGGATCTGGAGACTATTTTACGCTCAGCTGCTTCGTCGTGTCTCATATTTCCCCGGGGTTCTTTGCACTCCCTCTTGCGGTCGTGGAAAGTTTTCTATCTTATACGCACTTCGTGTTCATGTTATCTATAAAATACGCTCGAGATCAGCGGCGTTATCCTCACGAGGCATAGTTTACTTTTCCTCGGCGAAATATTGTTTCTGGAATTTCATATCGCTCCGCTGTTTTTGTTGCTGTTGCCTTATTCCACTCGATTAATGCCATACGCGTTTGGGGGGGGGGAACAAAGCGTCGCGAAAATGTCGGAGAGTGGAAAAACTCTTAATCCGGCAATTTGCGCCGTCAAGATGCTAATGATGTATGTTGTAAGTGATGTTTGGTCATTAGAGCTTCCGTGGAAAATGAGAAGCGCAATGAACTTTTTTTGTCCCCCCAGTCGCCATACTGGCAGGTTTTGTCGTCCGAGTTAAGGTTCGCAGCGAGCAAAGAGCATGATTGTACAAAAATGTTACTCCGCTCTTGTTCAAAGGACGTTGGTGACGGCTCGTCTGAAATAATCGTAATGCAGTTGTTTTTAATAGAGCTTTACATCAATGAAGTGTCTATGTCAAATGATAAGTCTCTTCTGACACAAAGAAAGTGATATATTTTTGATAGTGGTAATAAAATGTTGGACAAATTTCGCGAGGTTTTAAACTAGAATTAAATCAAATAATTAGTTATGATAGGTAAATTGTAACATCACTGGTTCCTTTTGTAGTATGTATTGAAGTGTTCTTAGGATTTTCGAGATTCTTAGGATTTTATTGATTACATGGATGTACATTGATACGCAAGTGTTGCATCAAATTTTTCTAATTAATTAGTTATAGTTAATAATGGTGCTAGTGTGTAGCGTTTCATTTAATTAAAGTATGTTACTCAATTCAAGGAGGTATTTATTTCAAACCAAGTATTTTTGTTGAGGTTATAAAAATACTATAGATTTTGGTTTAAAACTTGTTGAAGGACATTGTGGAAGAACAATTTTGTTATTTGCATGTACCAGCGATCAAACAGCGACGAAAATAAAATTACAACGATTTTTCGTTTAAATTGAAACTTTCAACATTGTGAAAAATAACAGTTTCCAGTGTTTTACCGCGAGAGTAAGCTTTCTGTTTGTCGACTGAATAATTAAAGTTTTTCGGATGCTCTATATTTACCACACTAGAAAACCATGTTGCGTTAATCTGACAGTAACCTGCGATTCGGCGGAAATTAACAGTCAATCAATCGACGATTCACGCGTCTTTAGGTTATCAATAAACGAACTATTAGCTTCAAATAAATCGTCAGCGTGTGGCAAATTAATCCACAATTTTCTACAACAACACTGCCTACTTTGCAAAGTTGTCATATTTTCGTTCCATCCTGAAAAATAAATTACAGGTGTGCGACGAACGTAACACCCGTCAAGCGCAATATTCGCAAAATATGAAATAATTAAATATTTTCCGCGCGAAGGTTTTTACGCGAAAAGCAGTTTGCGTTCCGCTCGTTGCAGATTCCCCGAAAGTGTGTGGGAAGTATGTGTACCCTCGTCGTGAAACGAGAGAGAGAGAGAGATAGAGATAAAGCAAGCGAGAGCGAGGGAAGGCGAGAGAGAGAGGGAGAATGGCGGAAAAAGTTGCTCTCTTTCCCTCTTCGCATGATTGCTCGGGCTTGTATGCGCATTTGTGTGCACATGCGTGAGCATGACTCCTATATTTATGCGATACATTACGTATTCGGGTAAATGACACGTGACTTGATTTAGTGGTACCGACGGCACGGGAATAAAATGCCGGCGGATGGGCTGCGCGAGTTCTGAGTACATACAGCCTCTCCACCGCTCGCATAATTCGCTAGGCGTGCTCTGATTTACCGCGGTGCTCGCGGAAGCATTAATTGCACCTTATTTCGGCCGATTGGCCGGCTCGAACGTCGATGCGCGTTGCCGCTTCGACATGGCTGTCGCGGAAGCGTCACAGGTCCTGCACGCGAATAACGTCGAGCGATGTATTCTCGTAATATCGGCGATTCCTATCGCCCGGCTCGAAATAGTTGTTTCGCGTGAATTGAAAACGCGATTGTACGCGCGAGCGCGATAACGGCGTCAGCCGTGCCGCCGACCGGAGCGAACACCCGCGAAAGTTTAGGCAGCAGCTCGCCCCTTTCAAAGCCTCCCGTCTTTCGCGAGCGCGCGGCCTTTTGCAAACCGTCAGCTATACGTGTAATTGACGTAGTTTTTATGGAGTTGTACACACGCTGAACCGCAGTTCGTTATTTATTCGGACGCTTTTGCCGCGTGCGGCGAGGGTTAAAAGAAACCGCATCGTTTACTATCACCGCATCGCTTCCCGCTCCTGCCGACCCCGGTTTTCGTTTACGCCGTCCCTCTGTCATTTTTTCCACACTTCCATCGGCCTCGTCAACGTCGTTGCCGCTCGCTCAGCCTCCCTTCCCTCCCCCTTCCCCCGACCTCCTGCCGTCCCCGCGACCGCTCTTTTTTCACGCTGCACTTCACGGATCGATAGCGCACCTGCCGAAGGAACAAACGCGAGTCGACTCGCCGCTTCCGAGATAACGTCCCTTTCCCGCATCGTATTTTTGCACCCGGCTTATCGAATCGGACGCGCAATCCGGCGACATTTAAGGGCTTGTTACGCAGGCCACGGGACTGCTCATTGAATCACCGGCATTTACATTTCAAAGCGGCAGCCGCGGAATTGAAAGAAATATTGACATTCTGTCTCTGCAGATACGCGGTCTTAATGGAAAGACCTTTAAATCGAAATTACACGTCGATCAAGCGCGGGTAAAAAGTAGCCGGCGGAGAGCGCGGCGCTCGTCAAAACTCCATTTCTGAACACAATTAAGTCTCGAACGGTCGCCGCGGCGCGCCTTATTGATCGGTTACATCGGCCGTTACATCGCCGCTATCTCCGATGGACAAATCGTGTTTTTCCCGCCGTCCCCGTCGAAACGAGCCGCGTCTCCGCCGCTAGACGATTAAACGCGATTTCTGTCAACGGAACTCCGTCCGCCGCTCCTGTATCGCCGTTGAAACGCGCAAAATATTCCCAAAAAGACGGCAGCTCTTCGAAGGTGACGAAGGGAGGGGGAGGGAGGGAAAAAAGGCAAGGTGAAGAAAACCGCGGTGGTCGGAGGTGGCGAGGGATGCAGGAAACTCCTTAAGAAGAGTAGCCGGCTGCTCCGCGATCTAGACAAATGCACTTCAGTTGTTTTCTTCAGTTCGTTTCGTTCGTTTAATCTTTATCAAATCTTTTGGCGTATAGTCAAGGCTTCCCAGGAGTTGAAGGAGCCGGCGATAACGTTCCGCTTTTTGGATGCGAAGTTGTTTGACGAAAAAAGGAAAGTAGCCGGCGTAGACGAGGAAGAGCCGCGATAAATACTTTTCCCCGGATCGCGGAGGAGAAGCTAATGTTTCTCGATGCATGAAGATAACGTTTTTATCTCCGCTGCCTGAAGTATCTTCCGCGCGGTAAAACGTATAAACTTCTGCGGATCCCGCGATGGCCGATGTCGAACCGTACTTTTTCCCTGTTCGGGCTGGATTAGTTACGTTTTTGCTCGCGCGAATCGGACTCATCAAAATCAATGCCGATTTCATTTTCGATTTACGCATTACGCTGGATTTTCGCTACCAGGATAGGTACATAACCTCTCTACATTTTCGAATTCCAAGAAATACACGGCTACGACGTGCTTCTGATGTCGATAAAGTTTAACTTTTTCCCAAACTTGAAACGAACGTGTAAAAGATATTGAGTGTAACTTCAAAAACGGAAGCTGATGACCGTTTTATTTAGGCTTAAATATTTTCTTCAAAAATTTTGGAAAATTTGTCCGATATGAAACGCTCGTCGTTTCAGTCATATTTCCGTCTTTTCTGGTATCAATGATACGAGAGAAAACAATAGCAAATGAAAACGGAGGATGCTCGATGATACACTATCTGCTTAGTACACGCGATTCCCTATTGCCGCGACCGCAAGGAGCCACGGCCGGACTGTGGTTGCGGTTTAATGCACGTTGACTCTTCGTAGGACAATTTTGCGGTGGCCTATTAAAAAATTCCTCCGAAACGAATCTGTGTATAAAAATTGTATTGAATTGTCGACAATGCGAAATAGCTCTTATTCATCTCGCCAAATGGAAATTCTCCCATTAATGTCATTACGAATATAAAAGTGTTTATCGAGTGGTGAGAATCGTAAAACACCGATTTATCATTTTAATCGACAAAGGGTCTCCTTCAAAGAAAATGAAATAGCGCGTCTTTCTCTCTCTCTCTCTCGTTGCAGTAAGACGAGCTGTTGCAAAAACTGATTAATATTGTTGAAAATTGTAATTCAAGTGCAATAAGGGAAAATACGATTCAAGTGTCAAATGGAAATTGATTGAATAAGGAGATGGTGGAAGAAGAAGACGGATACAAGATGAGACAATAAAGGCTGCAGGGATAAAAATAAAATGAGGGACTGTCGTTGGAGTCACCTCGGGATAGAGACATTCTGTAGGAACTCAAACGCTCTTATCATTTTCCCACCCGGCTCCGCCCCTCCTTCCGCAGCCTTCGCGAACGCAGCTGTCGCACTTTTAATATTGTTTTACCAGCCTTAAAATATGAGACTGCGCTGTTACTCCCCGCCTCGGCCGGAGCTCCGCCGGCTTTAGTGCCTTTGTGTCGATTCCGGAATGAAATGGGACTTCAGGTGCCCAATAATTTACTCCGACAATTTCAAAACGTCCCGACGTTTCCGACTCGCCGGTCTTTTTTAATAACGGCGAGTAATCCGGCGAATACGACGATCCCGAACGAGCGGACGGATCGGAGAATCGGGTCCGTTTCTAGCGCGTTAATCGACCCGACTTTTCTTCCTCCCCCCCAAATCCCTTCGTTCCTACGAGTGGCATTTTCTATCACTCGGCGAATCCCGTTCGGTGGCATCCGACGGATTTCCTGTACGGATTTGTTTGTCCGCAAAGTTTCGCCGCACTACATCAACTCGTGGCTGCCGCTCAGCAATTCAACTGTTGCAAAGCCTTTCGTCCGCAACTTCGTAAACGCGATTTCAATGTAGAAGTGCCGTATCTGCACTTCTCGAAATCAGCCCACGAGACTGTTTCCGAAAGAAATATTGCTCTCCTGACTAGCAGTTACAACCTCGATATATCAACGCCGCCGCCGCCGCTGCCGCTGCCGCCCGCGTGTAAACTGATTACGGACAGCCGAAGCGAAAAGGCGGTTTTTTTCATTTGTTTAATTCGCCCGATATTCGTGAACACGCAACCCGGAAAGCCAAGCTCGCTTCAAACGAGCCGACCGTGCGCGATGTCGCTAATTACACGAGATCAGGTGTCCCCGATGAATGATTGAACGGCGGGCGTCAAAAGTTTGGGCGCTAGCGCTGACTGCATTGTTGCCGCGCGAACACTCGCATTTTATTCCTTTATTTGCTCACTCCCGACATGACACCGCTCTGAAATATTTCACACGTGTTCAATTCGCTGGGTCAAGATAAAATGTGCCCGGCAAAATATTCTGCGTCGAGGCACAAACGAAATGCAAATGGGGTCACGCCATGCGTCGCAGACGTTTGGCAACACTGTTTGGGTTTCGTTCGAGGGCGGTTGCTCGCAGACGGGGGTGGCTCGCGATAAAGCGAGAGAGACGGAGGTTTTTGAAAGAAAGAGAGGAGGGCGAGAGACAGAGGCAGGCGATGTTGGGTCGTTGTACCGCGTCCCGTCCGTCAACACCTCACCGCCCTCGGTCAGACGAAACTATAAAACACACGTGACACTCCTCGCTCTACCAGCCGCCGCCGCCGCCGCCACCGCCTCCCGCCCGGTCCACCGTGCCGTCGTTACGTCGGCACCGACTACTTGCCAGTTTGGCGATGGATCAAATATTACGCCGGTGCTTTTTCAAACGAACGCAACTGCTCATTTGCAACCGCCGAGCATCTTCGATTCGGCCGAACGCCGCCTAATTCGCCGCGCGTGAATTTTCATCACCCGGATCCGTTCGCCGGTGCGCGGAAAGACGATACGGATGTATAAATGATGAGTTTATGTAAATGCGGGTGCGGGAGCCGACCGGATTTGCGGCGCAAGG
>JABFPT010003756.1:0-13456 GCA_022817245.1 Nixonia krombeini
CCATCCGTTCCTTCCGTCCTCCCCTTTCGCGCTTTTCGTGTAATTATTTCGATCCCCGATTGTGATGCAAATTTTCGCTGTTTTCCGTTCTCGTACTATCTGGCTCTCGGGTTACATCCCCCTCCAGCTCCCCGTCCCCCCCTCCCAGCCCATCCCCGCGCCACCCCGCGCTGCCCCGGCTGCCCCTCTCCGTCGACCGAGACTGCGTAACCCACGATTCATTCACGTTTTATTGTCACGGCAGCGGTCGCTTCGCTTTGCGCTTTGCAAAGCGAGTTTTACGACGGGAGGAATTTTCACAGCTCTGAAACTTGCCCCTTGCGCGCACCTTTATTTCACGCCGCACGTGGGGACTACTAACTATCTTACGAGCCCTCCCTGTCCCCTCCGCTGTATTTTTTCATTATCTTCTTTTTAACCTTTTCTCTTCGAGCTCATTCCACTCTTTTATTAGGGACAAATAGGATACATAAAATACTCGAGCGTACATAAGTTGGAATTGACTGCGGAAAATTTCAAATTTTATGTCGCTGCTGCGAAATTAGCGTAGTCGGTAAGAAGAAGTATGCCGGTTAAGGCGGCTTAACGCCGCACGAACATGGCGAACAATTTTTTTATTAAAAACATGCTCGCCTTCATACTTCATTTTCCGAGATCTTACAGCGCTCACTAACTACGCTTCGAAAACTGATAAAAGCATTAAAGCGAACGACAACATCCTTTACCCGCTGCGTATTGAACTAACCTTTCGCCGTAAATGTTTCAAATATTGAAAGAAGAGAACCTCTTTCACACATTCGCGGTCGGATAACTCTGGAATATGCTTCGCGCTGGGAAAGGTTTTAATTTTGCGAATCACGAAACGAGCGAGCGAACATTCCTGTAAGATGATTCGCGTCAGGCGAATAAATATACCTTCGTTTCCAAAGCTTATTTCCTGCAACGTAATGACTTTAATTTCGATACGTATCGACGTGAAATTGTATAGCTTCGACAAAATGTATTTCCTTATAAGCCGTAATGATTACATAAACAAGAATTCGCTCGCAGGAAAAATATTAATATGTTTAAAGAGCAGATAAATTTTACTTTTTTCCAGAAAGAGTATTGAAAGAATATTCATTAGCGCTAATTACAGTTCGAGAGGTAAAAGGAGAAAGAAGGCAAATGTTGCGACAATGCTATAAAAGTTTTACACTGATCGATATTCACGGTTCTTGAGATATCACGTTCAGCAGATGTCGAAGCTGAAAACGCAGAATTTAAAAAGTCTAAAAATAATGTCCTTAAATTGTCTTCTCGCGTAAATTTCGTCATTCGCATGTTTCATGCTTAAAATAGGAATAAAAATATGCGACGAAATTCTAATTCAATGACCGGCATTAAATATCTCATTCCTTTACGAAGTAAATTAACGAGACGTAATACTGAAAATCCAAATCCTTTCATCCTTTTTATTCAGTTGCGAATCAAGCTTTGAAAAAAAAAAGATGATTGTTGTCGTCCCTGTCAATCTTTCGCACTTCTCTTCTTTTTTTCTCTCCGCCGTCCGTTGGGTCATTACTTTTAACGAGAACTTAATGTCCGCGACGCGCAAATTTTTCTAGGACAAAAAGCTGCTGTCGCTGAGAGGTGAAAGATTGAGAGAAACGCTTACGGATGCTTTTTCTCAATTGCAGCGCCGTTAGTTTCTTATTTTATAAGAAAGTAGGAGATGTGTCTGTTTTAAAGGTTCTCTTATAAATTACGAGAAGGCTGTCGCGCGTAATCGCAGCGAAGAAAAAACGTCTCGAACTTTTCTAAACCTTCCAACGGCCTCGACGGATGGCACCGTACGCCCGAAAAAATGGCACACGCGGGGGGTGTCGCGGCAACGGCGTCAACACCGTGCAAACTTCCCGCAGACTTATGGCAACATTTGTTTGCCCCGATGAAAGCGGCGTCGGCTCGACTAGTTTTGTCGTTTCAATAAATATTAACCGATTGCGAAGTTCAGGGCAAACGGGCGAATCTGCGCATTCTGCAAAGTTTTGTTACGCTTTACAGAAGTTTCCCGGTAATTAACCAAACTCTTGAAATTTATTCAACAGCCTTTCAATTACCACCGTACGGTCATGCGCGGTGCGGGAACAACACCGGGTTGTAACCGGTATTGGTGTTGCCCTGAAATTAGTAACCCGTGATAGGAAGCGCGTTTGCCGGCGAAATAAAAATTGCCTGACGTTCTGTTTGGAGAAGCAATCTTTCGACAGCGCGGAACCCCGTCTCGCCGTGAGGCAGACGGCGACGGAGACTTAACCGAAGGATTTTCCGGCGACGCGAATGTAGACAAGATCTTGGGTGTTTCTAGCTGTACACCGCCTTTCCAGGATTGTTTGTACCATTCGATACAAAACAATACGCTCCTCGCTAGACAAGCAACAACCGGCGCTACATTATGTGCCGACTGTTTACCGTCGAAGCTTTGCCGAGCCCTGTGTAGCCTCATTGAATCTGCATCTTTGAATACAAAGTGACTGCGCCAGAATTGCCTTTCTCGCCCCCGTGATAAAACCCGATTGAAAAATCCTCGCTGAATTTCTTCTCGCCGGCGGAGGAAGGGAGAGAGAAAAGGGTGTGGAGGGGGTGGGAGGTGGGTTGCGACGCGTCATAAAATACGAGGATTTACCCGGCATTTTACGCCGTTGTAAATAACATTCCCATTCTGAAAATCCGCTACGAGAGAGAGAGAAAGATAGAGGTGCCGTAACTTACGCGCCATTTGCTTATTGCCATCGCCACTATGAAAGCGCGTCAATTTCAATTATCAGATGGCGTCGCGGTCGCCGGGCCACGTCGCACCGAGATTACCGTTACGTCGAACCACGACGACGTAGGATCCCGAAGTCGTGCGGTCTGAAAGGGGTATTAAGCAAATCTCGCTTAACTCTCGCTCCGAGCGGGATCAGTTCCACTTGGCTCGTTAAAATTAATCCCCCGAGATGAAAGGATTAGCGCCTTATGCAGCGCGCATAATCAATCATAACCGTTACGAAGACTATAGGAAAGATGCGCGAAATTTCGTCGATTACCATCGCGTTTATTTCATTCGAGCGATCCTTCAAACGCGAGATAACAACTGCGAGTTCCGTCATCGCCGTCGCCCACGATCGAGCCATCGCTTCGATTAAAGACGCTATCGTTTCACACCGGATTACTGTTCCCGCCACGGCAGACTGATTCTCCAGACCGCGACTGAAATATGTTATTCGGCTGACTTCCAATATGGAACAATACAAGCTTCGACACTCCACACCCAAACCACAGTTGTCGGATGTACCCAACTCGTAAAACTCGTCTTTCAATCACCGCGCGCAATACGTTCGTGGAATATTCCTCTTGGCACCCGATCAGGCCCAGATTTGAACTATTTTACGAGACTTTGCAATAAACGCAAACTCCTTCGAGAAAGCCGTGCTTCGCCGATGGGAATATAGCGAAGCTATTCTTCAACTGCCAAAACGTACGGTTTCATAACGGAGCTTCCATATCGACACCTCTCGAAAACGCAACACTCGTCGGGCATCGATTGCCCCCGCGTCGTAAATAGCACACGCAATAACGCGAGCTATTTATTTCAGCGCCACGTCTACATCTATAAAGATGAGCCTGGAAGTTTGATAGCTTATCTCATTTCGGCTCGGCAGTCTGTTCTGGCACTCTTTATGCGAGCTTAATGCTTTTTTGAAGGTCGGCGTACCATAAAAGCGGATCCGTAATAAAGCGCGCTTATGTCGTCGGCGCAACACGTACGCCGCATAACCCCCTTCTTAGCGAGGGCATCATCGACCCCGGGCATTAACTTTACATCGCCGAGGGATGTCGCGACAAAGGGGAAGCGATGTCGGCAGCCGCCGGCACAGTCGCCAACACACGTAAAGACGCGCGCTGCTCTCCTCATTTATCTAATCCCGATAAGAGGAACGGCATGCGAGCGGTCCGCGGGGCGAACAATGGCGATTTGTCCCCGGCGTGGCGCGGGAGAAGAAAACAAGGGATTTGCCCACATTGGGCTTCGAGCGCCCGACCTTTTTTCCGACGAGGTTCTTGCGTCGTTGGAAAGAGCGGAGGCTGCGCCTGGTATTGCGAGCCCGAAGGAAATTTACGAGCTCCTCGACGAGCAGGACAACCTGTGGATAGCCCAGCACGCGAGCCTGAATGGGCTCGGCCATCGCAAGACGGAAATGCGGTAGACAGAGAAGGAGTGACGCTATTGTTTCAAACCGATTTGGTTCTTCAGCGGATGGAATTTATTGTTCGGAAGAGGACGAGTCGGAGCGGCTCGGAATTGAAGTTTGATTAGGTTGTTCGTCTGGAAGAAGTCAAGGATTAACGCTGTAGACGCAGTTTCCACTATTGCCGTTTTTCGATTAAGTCGCGCAAATTGATAAAGCGCCTCGTGGATCGATAAGGCGCGTCGGGGTCTTCCCCGGTAATGCCACCGAGGCGAAGCGAGGGAGAGTTGTAAATGAGAGTCGGCATTATTCTTCCGTTAATTAAACGAACTTTGGTGTCTACCGCGAGCAAACGCAATGAAACGTGCCCTTTCGCGATGCAAGTTTGACAGTTTCGCCCCGACGTTACCTATGACGCTCGAATTGTCCCAAGTGCGTTTCGCGGAACGTTGTTTTAACAGGCGCGTTTCGAGCGACCGCTCCCCAAAAACGACTCTGCCAGATTCCAAAGACTCGAAAAGGCTGTTCGAGAGACGGCGATCTCCGAGGGACTTCCCTGGCGGGCTAGACGAGGCGCGATCGATCGAACGCATAACCAGCAAAGATAACTCGGCTGACCTGGATAGTTCCGTCAATTAATCAGCCAATCAACTCGAGGGCTAACTCTATCAGGACGATTTATCGCGGGTGGCTCGGGGGAAGTTCGGCTATGACGTAATCGATCGACACCCATCCGAGGGAGCAGCGAGGGTATTCGGGAGCGTACGAGCGAGCTCTCGGATCTCGGCTGCGTTGATAAACATCGCGTGGTACCGCCTGAGTAATAGCACTATTTGCGTAGGTACGTAGCCGACACCCCTGATGATATCTGCGGACGTCACCCACTTATATACGTGGCAGCGGCGGCGGGGGCAGCTCCAGGTTGGCGAAACTCGTTATCGCTTAAAAGTACAGGGAACAAGACAGGCTGGAAAGTAGATACTTTGTATAAGAGACGGCGGACGTTTGTTACTTTCAGCTTTATGGCTCCCGGGTAATCAGATCGTATAAGCTGGATATACGAGATGTCACGCAACAATAGTATCATTTACAGATTCATTTGAACGGGTGAGGGTAATGAAACCGTTCCTCATGACCCGGCTCATCGCTGACCCAGCTGCCGAATGTATTCGTCCACGATTCGCCGGCGAAGCCAACCAGCGCCGGCTGCAACCAACTGAGATTAGCCAAATGCAATCCGGCGTTTATAGGACCCTCCTTCTTACGTTTCTTCTAATCAGCCTCGTTTCAAATTCTATCGCTACACTCGGATCTGATCGGACTCCGTGTTGCGTTCACCGTTTTCGATCGGAGGAAAGAACGTTTCCCGGCATATCCCTGTTCCAACCTAATTCGAGCCCGCCAGATCGAGGCAACGTTTATCATCGACATTTCAAAACGGATCCGTCTGGGAAACTGAAGTTGGGTACCGAACCGAGAGGATTAGGATTTTGTAACAGGGCCAGTGAAATTTTATCCGATTTCACCGTCTACTTGAAACAACTTATTTGATAACCAACCTCACGTGCTATCAGTTTTCGAGCGTTTAAGTTCCTGCACGGAACAATGCCGGAGGTACGCGTTTACTATGTTTTTCTCACATTCCTCGCCGGGAAAATGACAATGATATTCGCATATCGAGCCAAATGAACAGTTACAGGAAAGATAACGTGACGACTCTAACGAGGATCGTAAGTATTTCCGTGAACTATCTTTGGTCACGACACTGTAAATACGTAACGTAAAAGGCGATCGTAAAGTTTATTACGTTGTTCTGTATCGCGCAATCAGAATGGGGAGGGGGAGGAGGGGTAAAAAGTAGACAAGCACTTATGGCACGAGCTGCGATGAACCGTAAAGCCTCCGCTTGACTTCCCGCGCTTCTTCATCGACACTTGTCTCTCTATCCCTATCCCTCCCCGCCGTCCCTCTCCATCCCTCTCCTCTCCTATCTCTTCTCCTCTTCCTATTGCTCTCTTTCCCGTAGGCGCGCGCGCCTCTGTGTTGACACATCTAACATACACATACGTACGATGCCGCAGATATACGCAGGCGTTAAGTTTGAAGTGCACGCGAGCACGTCAGGCTTAACTTGAAATTGAGTTGTCATCCACTCGGCAAAGTTATAGTGCCTTTATAATGTACCGGAGACTTTAATACGAAAACTATTAAGGCAGAAAGCGGATAACCCGGCTAACTGTGGGATCAGCGGGAATTAAGAGAGGAGAATCGAGAAAAAAAAATTCCGTGATAAGAGATGGAGGAAATAATAAAGGCGTGTCCGTCAAACATGCAAAGGCTGCGGAACCGGCCGAATATTTGATCAGATTTCCGGATGCGAGGAAACACTTTACGCGAAAATTGCACCACCGCTTCGGCCGCTGAACCGGAGCGAACCGGAGGGGCGTCATAGCTTATGGTACGCACTCGCGGCAAGAGCGTTCCCCTTTCATTTTCAAATGGAAAATTTCTTTCCTCTGCTTTCCTTTCCTGCGGAAAGTAAATACCGGTACTGAATCAACGGATTAAGCACGTGACGGGGGAGCCTGACTAGTTGTGCGAAGAGGAACGCCTCTATTCGCGTGACACCTCTATTTCAGCGGTCTCGTAATCTCATGTCACAGGCGTCGAATCTGAAAATAGGCTTTCGCGCAACGCAAATCGGATCTACTCGATTAACCGTGAATCACTTTTGTCAATTAGCTAAATTACCACAGTGGGGAAATTCCTTCCGTAGCGGTGTACAGTCGATGCTGCGGACGATTGCCCCGGCACAGGTTCTGTCATTCACTCGCGTTGCGACGGTTAAGCCGCATTGACGGTATTCACGTTTGTTTCAGAGGGCCGGATCCTGGAGCTCCACTCGCCCGACGGCGTCCACGAATGTTGGCTGAGAGCCGCCGACAGCGCCGAGGCGAACGTCTGGTTCAACGCTTTGCACTCGGCGCTCGCTGCGCTCACTCTCAAGGCCCTGCGACTAGCCTCGGCACTTCCGGACCCTCCGCAACTTCAACACATCGGCTGGCTTGCCAGGAGACACTGCCTTCAGGTACGACACGTCGCGTCTCCCGACGATCTTGCAAGATCGTAATTCTCGCGGTGCGCTGCTCTAAGCCGATTTGATCGCATCAAGATTACGCTTTACACTTGCAAGCACGAGATTCCCTTTCCCGCTTGTTTGGAGGACGATGCTCGCTTCGTTTCTGCCGATCGCGCACTTCCACTACGCGATCGCAGACCACCTTTCTCCTTGCCTCGGACTGTCGAAAATCCTCTCGTTTTTGAATTTTTGACTACTTTCCTTACTTTTCTCGTACCCCGTTAAAATTCATAGTTCGACGCGGCACCGCGAAAGTGTGAAAACTTCGCTTCGTCCACTCCTCGGTGTCTTCAAAGCGCTGAAAAATGATTCGCGGCCGGAGGATCAAATGCCAACAGGTTGGTGCGAGAAATAAAATTGAAACGGAGAAATGTAAATTGAAGCGTTCGATGGGCAGATGCGGCAGGTCTTAGAAGCGTGTGAAAGGCAATGATTTGCCCGGACAAGCATTGGAACTCGCCGGTTCGATATCGAGGCCAGCTCAAAGCGCATGTATGGATATTGCCGGTATGACATGTCGCTTAGCCCGGTATTATCTAATTATGACAGGGATTCACATTCAAATGGCGAGTCAAGCAACGGCGGAAGCGGTTGCAGAAGCAGCAGTGAGCCAACGTAGCCACCAGGGTATTTAAACAGGGCGTGGGAGGAGGGCTCTCGCGCACTTGGCGGAGGCCTCGGCTGGCAATCAGGTGCCGGTTAATGCCAAACAATTATGTGCCGCCCCGCTCGGAGACCCTTTGCCAATGCGACTATATCGCGCCGATGGCTTGACATGCGTGAGTTATCGATTCCGACGGCACACCAACGGGATATACGTTCGACACTGTTAATACCCCAGTCGCGTCTTTTTTTCCATTTTTCGCCGTTTCATCGTTCATCAAGGATTTCGATGAGCAGCGTCAGTTTTGTCCGAACCCGAAAACTAATTTGAAACATTAACAAAGTCGACGGCTTCATTATCTGGCAAAATGTGTATACGTGTGTACACGTCAAGCGCCCGTCTACGTGCACGCTTCTCTTCGACGAGCTCGGGTCACTGCATCTGACAGGTGGGAAGTGTTCGGATCGCTACCGCTGCCTGGCGAAAAGGTGTCTACCAGTAAACGGAATGTCGATCGATGAAACTGCGAATGTTACGGGGCATGACCTGTAATTCTAAATCACTGATATTGCCAGGCCAACGTTGCCGCATTATTATTTTCATTTTTTTTCTTGCATGCTCACAAATCCTGACCGATCGAGGGAAAACTCGGAAAGTGCACATTTAAAGGCATATGACGTCATCGATCGGTCAACGTTGCGAGAACGTAACGGTAGGATTTCGGAGACGGTGGAACGTTGCCGTAACGGAAATACCGTTTCCCCGCGCACGCTAAAAAGTAGCAGCGCGGCAGACCGGTTGAAAAATACTTTTTTCTTCGACTACGCCGCATTCGGCCTACATTTTAATCCGAGCACGTTGCTCCGGCAAATTACTTTCCCCCGCGCCGGGGGCGCTGCGGCAGGTATGAAATTGATGACGTCAGCCTGCTGTGAAATAGAAACTGCGAGAGTGGACGAAGGCGGGGATGAATTTGCGGAAGCGCCGGGGTAAGATTTTTCGCCATGATTGTGTGCAATCGGGAACGGCCGGTGAAAAACGGCGCACTAGCCAGTCGGCAGTTCCGATGATTATAATCGCATTCATTACGGCGCGTTTAACTCGAAAGTCGAGTCTCGTTAAAATCCATTACAGTTGAGAGGGCGTGCCGGGAGAGTTGACGCGAATACAATCTACACGGAGACTTAACATTCCCGACTTACAAGCCCCGGTTATATTTATTTGCAAGGAGTTCCGTCTGCTTTTCGTCGCTGATTCCGCCGACGGAAATGTTCAAACGCAAATGCAGAACGTGCCTCTAGCGCTGAAGCATTATGTTGACACGGATTCGCGAAGCAAAGCTGCACGAAATTTCGAAGTCTTTGCTGTTTGCTTCCATGGCCTTGCTTTGACTCCGTCGACTCTTTCCGTAATTTTCCAGTAATACCACTTCTGTATTTTCCCTCTCTTTGCCCAGTTCACTTGGAAAACTACATAACGCAGGCTTGCTAAAATTTTTATTGGATCCTCTCCCGCTCTCTTCTTCGCACCCCTCTATCATCTCTTTAACCTCCCTCCCCCCCACCTACCACTACCACCACCCCACCCATACACCTTTGCCCGTCCCATCGACGCTTTATCTGCATCAAAGTTTAATATCCCCTGGTTCTGGCCGCCCTCCGCACTTTCTCTACTTCTTTTTTTTTTTATTAAAAAGTCATTTTACTAATTATTCAATACGGGCTACAGCTTGTAATGTTTGTCTGCTCACAGTGCAAGTAAAACTGACCACCTGTAAGAAATTCTGACTCACGCGTTTCGGTCAGTGTCCGTTAAATGTTAATAAAAGTTGGTTCCACCTAATTATTTCGTCCGTGCGATGAACCGTGTGTAATATGGATCGTGAAATATGGATCGGATCAAGTTCGCGCTATCCCCCGGTTCTGGTCGAGATTTCGTATTTACGTCCGTGCTTCGTCCGGTGCAACACGCCGGCTGAACGTCATTATCGGTTAAACGAAATGATTCTTTTCGTTGTGGAAAATCAAAGGCGAGTAAAAGCACACGCGTATATAACGCTTCCTCCAGTTCACCAAATCGCTTCTACCTGATTGACGATACATGCAGCTTTTTCTCCGCGTGTTGCCAACAGTCGAACAGAAATAGCAGAGCAGACTTACGGATCTGCAATGACGAGAGCGATGGATCGAACGAACATTATTTATTGGACACGCGAGGAAGAATTACGAAAGAATATTTTACAGCAACTGGAACGAACTCGAACAACTTTTACGAGTGCCCACTTCGGACATGAACAAATTTTACACGGAATAACGTTAACGTATTTCGCATCGTCATTTATAAGCTGCTTAAGCGTCAGCCGTCGATATCAGCAGGAACTTTACTATTTACAACGTGAACAGCTTAAAATATCGTTCTATATAATTCGTAATCGTTTTAATATCTGCATTTATCGCAATGGACAGTTCATTATATATTCATTTTGTTAAAAAAAAGCACTTTCGCATGCGGATTAGCACGCAACCAATTGTACGCGGACGAAGGCAAATCCGGAGAGATCTCTAAGCCGCGTAAAAACGTTTAATGCTTCATCCTAAACCTGTAGCGATCGAACAAACCGGTATTCGCGAACCTTTCGCAACCTCGGGTGCGGATAAATTCGGCAGAAATCTCGATGGATTTCAATTAAATGTAAGGCTACGCCGCGCCGACGAATGGCGGGACATGGAATAAGTAATTGAATTTTAATTGCAAACTAGTCCGAGCAGGTGCATAAAAATTCGATTAAGCGTAATTAAGCGATCCATTTGCCGTTTCGCACGATCGGTAACGTTTCGTTTTCCGTGTCACACCGGGCCTCGTAAATGGCGACCGCTTCCTGCTACGGCCGTACTGCACGCTCCAAATTAATAATAACAACAATAATGAAGTGCTCCATTGTAATAAGACCATAATGCGCCGAAGCACCGCGTACAAATATGCCGTAAAGGCAGCGACGCTACTCTAGATTTTGCACTTGCGAGGTCTGTATATATACATATATATCAACAGATTTAGTCTCCGGTTTAAGAGATCCTCGATATTTATGATTCGCCTCATAAACATACCCGCTTCGCGAAACAGCATCATGGCTGTATCATTTGTAAAATATGTACGTATCAAGTTTCATGCGCATCGAATATACAATATACAATAATGCATGAGGTACGCGGCGTTGGCGGCGGAACTTTCTGCCAGCGATACGTTCAACACCGCAAAGTCCTTCCTCTCGCGAAATAAATTATTCCGCAATTTTATTATTCCACGCGCATATTTACTTGCTCGATCAGATTGTTGAATTAGGCCGCGAAAATGGCTCGATTCGCTACCTCGACGATTATGCGTTTGCAGATTAAACGCGGGGTATGGCTAATTGTGTAAGTACGTAAGTTATTAATTTTGGAGGCACGAAATTATTTGTATCCGTTTCCCGGCACTCCCTCGCTGTGTTTTGCCAAAATACGGTAGCCGAATATGAAAGTTGTAGGTTTTGCGCGGAGAGTTTTCACAGCCGGCAACGATGGTAATTGTGATGGGTACAATGGAAAATCCGTCACGTAACTTTAATAACCGCGCAACTGTTTTGTTCTCAGAAATTTAGAGCGTGCTGCGAAATGGAGTGACGTAACAGGAAAAATCTAATTAATTGCGCGGAGGTTCGTAGAGCAGCCGCTGTAGATGAAAATAATTGGGTATTTTCATTGGAAATTGATATCGCATAATCAAGAAGCCAGATTGCATTATTAAATTTCATTCAATTGCGCTTCAGCCGCGCAATCTCATCGCGCGAGACGTAAAGAGTTTAATAGCAAGTGCATTAGCGGGTATCTCGGCGTTTCGTCGTGCCGCGCTTCAGTTCGACATGGAAAGCACGGGTAGCCGGAGGATGTGAAAGATGACACGAGGCGGCGAGCTTCCACGTAAGCGAGCGGAAAGTCACGATATGAGAAGGTTTGTGAAAAGTGGCTCGCGAAAAGATTTCATCAAATGCAGCGTACCAACGGTTCCCGAAGAGAGTGGGTTACGATGCGGTGTGCAAGCGAGCGTTGGGAAAACCAGCTCGCCATCTTGCTGCATTACCGCTACGTCAAATTTTCGTTCCAGAAAAAGAAAGTTGCCTGCCACGTTTTAACTTTATCGACTGGGAATTCGTTGCTTGGAGAAAAGGAAGCGAATTCGCTGCAGTAGCAAACGCTTGTGGTTTGCAATAGCGAGGAAGCAAAATCGTTGCACGTAACGACAACTGTTGCCCGCAACATCTCCGAGTCTTATGTCAAAGAGGATAAAGAGCCTGTTTCCTTAAATAGATTTGTTTCAGAAATCTCGTCGAGGCGTTTTAGCGTTTTTTTTTCTTTTGGTGGGTACACTTGCGGATATTTGTCCGCCATTTCATAGGCGCATTTCGAGCAGTTTCATCCTCTTACGGAATCGCTTACCGTAGCTCGAAGTGTTCTGGTTACCGTGCCATTGATATCTCTACTAAATACACAAGCGGAGTCACAAATACATGTAAATACGCAAGAGCCGGCTCTCGGATCGTTTTAGCGCAGTTTACTTAGCATTGCTGATGCACTATCCACTTCGTCCATCGTATCGACCACGTCGAGTGAGTGGCTCCACGTTGAAACCGACCGCGAAGGTTATTCGCCGAGACGATGGGGTACTTCCTGTTTGATAGCGGCGCTCAGACTGCTCTAATTAACAGTACAAATATCGGGACTAAAGAGCTTTTTCCTGCTCGTTCATCCACCGCAATCTCCTTTCCTCATTCTTTCCCTCCTCAACCACGACAAATTTGACTAATTTCGAGAAACGAGCGAGAGATCAGTCATCGTTACGGTTCGAGCGTTTCGTCGACCCGTCGATAACGCAGCCGGTCCATCGTCCTCGCCTTTAACCACAGCGAGGACTCGAGTTCGCATCCACTACGCGTCATTCTCCTCCCTCTTCGAAGATCCGTGTCACTCGCCGGTGGAAAACAGCGACGAGCGGTATACGGAAGAAACGAGGAAGAAGAAGAAGAAGAAGAAGAATGCAAGAATAAAGTTCGCCGCTGCGCGAAGAAAATAGAGTGTCGAAAGCAGAGCCGCTTATCAATCACGGTTTAATCCATCCTGGCATAATTGAATGTGCTCAATCTTCATTACCGAAATCATAAGCGGGCGCAGGCGAGCGCGGGAGAAAACGAAGCGGGCGGGCGCGCGCAACGAGTGCCGATATCTTCTGAGCTGATGCACCGGCCGGCAAAACTGCTGCCGTATGCCGACTAATGAAGTGAAAATGGCCGAAGGGGTTGCCCGACAACGGACGAGTTCGCGGAACACTTCTCCATTCAATTTCACACGCGATGGAACAGACCGGGCTGTCCGACAGTGCATGATTAATGGACACCCGGTATCGGCGCTCCGCACGGCGCGCACAACGCCCGCCCGATATTTGATCCCAATGCATTCAATTACA
>JABFPT010003767.1:0-11034 GCA_022817245.1 Nixonia krombeini
CGTCGTTGATCCTCGAACGTTTCGCCGTAACTTAATATCCCGGCAATCAGACGAGAGGCGAAATTCCTCGCGCATCCTCGCTTTATCATCCATATATCGGCTCCCTTTGCGTTTTTCGACTCAACCCCGGCATTCGGTGGACTAATGCTGGGACGGTAAATCATCGGCGAAAAGGACGGAAAGAATCATCCTTTTCAGTATCCTCTCCCGCTCTCCTCTTTGTTCGGCGCGCAATCAGCGACACGCGGGGAAATTAACGATTGAATAATTCATCGTACAGCGCGCAGCACAGGCTCGCTGCAGCCAACGGACTTTTGTACAGCCGCGTATAGTCCACTCGGCCGATTACCGTATATAAAATAACGCCTTTCATTAGCCAGTCTGCGACTCGGGCAGACGCTGCCGACGCATCTCGGGGCCGGTGCCTTCGTTAAGAGCGACGTTCACGAGTCAAGTAAGTAGCTATTAATCCGGTCTTGGGTGTAGACGCGAGCGAGCGGACATAAATCTGCATAGCCGCGGTAGCGATCGTCCTCAAGCGAAGATCGCGATCACGATCACGATCATACTTGAGGAGTTTATCTGGCGGTGGCGATCGGATGAGCTCCCTGCAGGGTGACCCTGCATGGGAACTCGAACCGAGCCTCCATTATCGAGCTGGGAGAATTATTACCGAGTCGCATGAGCCACCATCGCGATACACCGCGGCCTGACCGCGAACCATCCTCAATTGTCCAACGACTTCGACCCTGGTTGGCTCATTCCGCGGCACACCCGTCACGGAATCACCCGTGACGAGGAAGGCATCTCCGTCTGACCTCGTTTCGCTACGGGCATGCACGGGAGATGGTCTCTCTCGCTCGACGGAAGCCTCCGACTGGACAATGCATTCAATACCGGTTTTTTCCACAAATTTCACCCTTTTCGTACAATCGGACGAAACATGCGTTTTCCTCTTTCGAAATATCTTTCCCTCGCATTACACTTCACATTTCTCAAAGTTCCCGAATTACCATTACGTCCTTTTCTATCCTAAGTCGTACGTAAGGTTAGGTTGACATTTAAACATATACATAATTGTAGCCAATATGGGATAAATGTTCGGTCTACCGAGACTAACGAATATTTCAGAAGTAAACTGCAAGGTATCCGCGAATGAGAAAGGCTCGATCCAAATTGTACGCAAATTTTCAATTTCGTATTTTTTTTTTGAAAAATAAATTTACTTTTAAACGAGCTGAGCAACCAGGATGGCGCAAATTAACTTTGGTGCCTGGGGAGTAGATTATTCGTAGATCACGTTGCGCCGATAAAGTACGACTTTATAGCCGATCGAAGTATCCACAATATACATCCATCGGGTGATTAAGCACGCGACTTTCCGCAAATGGTTGGTTCACCTTTCCGTAACAGGTAGTAACGTCAGTTATTTATTCAAATGGCGCTTAAATCATCGGTCACTATCCTCCTGTTATCACGGCGATAACGATAAATAAAGATATTCAGATATTCCCCGGTTTCCTCCGTAGTCCAAGAGAGATAACGATTTACTCGAACAAAGCCGTGTACTACTATTCAATTTCCCTTAAGGCGAAAAAAAGAGACGAGCCGTCGAAGGAATCGATCCTCCACAGCCAGCTCGTTTTTCCCCAGCCATTGTCACCGGCGGTCTCGACTCATCGTTATCCTCGATCGCCGCAACGTTAATGACGAGACGATGTCTCGCTTTAACAACAAATTAAGCCGTAGTCTTTAAGCGCACTTAGCGTAAACCGTGACTCGGCCGTGAGCCCGTGCCTTTTATCCACCGCCGCCTGCTATTCCGATCGCCGCGGAACGAGGTGTACTGTGACGACTGGACGAATTATAACCTTCCGTGAAAGGGAAAACGAGCCAGGCTTGTAATTACGCATTACCGCGGTATCGGTAGTCGGACGTAGCTCGCTTTTGAATAATGCCTGTCGCTGTCCGGATGGATGGTCGCGCGAAGGAAAGCGGTAAAATCCGTCGACGGAGTACAATGGCCGGGGGCGATAAACGTACCTTGGAGACGGAAAAAGGGATCGTGCAAGGAATAAAAGCAGGCGGCCGGTAGCCTTTGGAAAACAAAGCAATTCGAGCCCATTAAAATGTAAATATTTCTATTTAAATCGCGACATCTGCCAGAGGTAAAAGGTAGGCTGGTCGTCCGGTGCCCTTCGAAGTACATTCGTGACGCGGAGCCGCGCTATTGGTCACGAGCGGGCAGAAGCGAAAATCAAGACAAGAATGAATTCGTGTCCCCGAAGGTTTATCTGCTCGTGGCTCGAGGTAGGTCGTTTCACGAAGCTCGCTCGTAGGATACTTAATGTACGTACGTACCTCTCCACGTACATCGCGGATGTTTCTGCGAGCTTCGAGTATAACGACTTCCCCTCTATGCATATACTGCTCGCTTGCCACCGTACGGCACGCCGATAAATCGCGCGAGATAAACCGACGAAACTGGTTTTCTCCGGCGAAAAATTCGTAACGAGAACTTCATGCTAACGCGCTCCTCCTCCTCCCCTCACCCCTGGCGCTGTTCCCCGCGGATTTTCTCCTTTTGCGGCGAGACAGTTTTCCAGCGAGGGCGATGCTCGCGAATTTCGACCCAGGAACGAGCCCGGCGGCGTAACTGTACACGTCGCTCACTCGACCCGCTGAAAAAGTCCTGCTTCGATTCGAAATACCGTAAGGCATAATCTGCATGACCGATAACCGGCCGAGGGCACAGCTCTCTCTCTCTCTCTCTCTCTCTTGTGAATTTGTCGACAAGACCGGAAGTCTGGCGATCGGAACCCTTGACACAAACGCGATATCCCGGCTCTTCCACGCCGTTGCCCCGTGCAAGATGGGTTGTGACGTAAAGGTCACGCTCGGCTGCCAGAAGACTGTTTTCGCGGCCGTAACGCCGAGAGACAGGCCGCAATAACAAGAGAGATAGCAAAATCATCGTCGTATCTCGAAGAGAGACCGGCCGCTCGTCCTCGATGCGCCGTTCGCGATAGTCGCCTTCCTTAATCTCGCCCGCTCATCCGAAGGATCGGCTAAATAGGAGCGGGTGATTCACCGCCGACCCGCGCACCTTCCCACGCGGGTGCGGACCGATCGAGCGGCCAATCGTGACCCGGATTTCCAGATGTCATATCGCCGGGCTGAAACACTGCGCCGGTAATTGGTATACGCATGCGACGATTCTGTCCGGCAGCCTGTCGATATCGTTTAGTCATCTAGCCGGAGCGAAAAATCCCATTGTGCCACATTCCCGGCGAGCCATCATGATCTGGCTAACGAGGAAGAATTTGCCACGTCGCGTATGACGTTCCGGTGACAATGGCCGCTCGCTTCGCTCTGACCTCTAGCGGGGGGGGGCGTCCCTCCCCCTTCGAGTAAATGCGCCACGATGAAATCGGCGTCTGCCTCTGAGGCATGCCTGAATGCATTTTATTTATCGTCCTAACAGTGCCTCGGTCGTGGAGCGTGGCGCATTCCTCGTTGTTAGCCTAGACCCGAACGCTGCTTTGGTTAAAGAAACCGCGAGCCTCTGACCCGAGACCAGACACGTCCTGCCGCCTGTCTCCGGCACAATGGCCAAGAACGGCGACCCAGTCCGGCACACCTTCCGGCACCGGGATCGATCTTGAATCGAGCGGAAGCGGCCAACTCCGGACCTGAAAAAAACCCGGTTGGATCCAGTTATTTGCTCGCCGCGTTCAGCCACGTAGCGGCGACACGTTCGGAGTCGACGAACCCGGTCGCGAGTCACCGAGCGAGAACGTCGGGCACGCGAGATAAACGCTGTTCACCGTCACCTCGTCGGCGACGTGTCATTTGTCACTATTTGATTCCTAGAATGGATATATAAGTCCTCGCCATTCCACCACGTTTTTTCCCCCTTGCAGTTTTCGTTTTTCAACACGCCCTCCGCTCGTTGACTATCATTAAGGACGTTCCCGTAAGATCGATGAATGCGCTATCACTGTAATCGGTGGCCCCGAGCTGGGTCTCGGAAAATGAGGAGTCTCAGAAGAAGCGCGGTGAAGAAGGCGCTGCCGAGAGTGGGTAACAGTCGCAATATTCTTCTAATTGCCAGCTACGGCAGCTGTGACCGAGGGGAGAGGGCGTCGCGGTTGAAGAAGAAACCAGGAACAGGAAGACCCGCGTTGTTAGGCACGAGCAAAAAGATACCTTCTGAGAAGATCCAGCAACCGCGCTGATCGCTCGTGCCACGCACGATTCTAAATTTCGCGACCGTTTCATCGAACCAAAACTTGCTCCTGTTGACCATCGCGATTCGTTCGAACGAATTCGGCTTCGCCGACCCGAGGAGGGGATCGATCGATCCGATCGATCGTTACCGTGGTTTTGCCCCGATGCAGAAAAGTACGTGCATCATCGCAGGTTATTATTTCCACGTCAGACGTGGCGTGTCCTTCAACAGACGGTGACAAAAAAGGCGAATATGGAAGAAAAGTATGTAAAACCCGTTCCCCGATACCGGTCTTAGATAAGTAACGCGAAATGTAACAAGACGATGGAGCGACGGTCGTAGAGATGAAAGAAACCAGGAAGCGTGGCTTCGTAAAATGTGAGCAGAGCTACGGTACTCGAAGAGAAATCTATTTAGTCAAGGTTAAAGACGGTAACTGTGGTTTCGCATTTTTCGTCCATGCGAGATTGCATGTTGCGGCGGCAATTATCAAAACTGGGTTTTTTGGTTAACAACGAACGCCAGAAAAATAGCAACCGGCTGTTCCGAATGTCCTCGCCACAAAATTCCGGTATCAACGAGTTATTAACTTCTGTCGCAGTAACCGACATTTTTATGCTTTTACGACACGATCATCGACGAGTTTTATTCAATGTACTTTGCAATTACTTGTCATCATTTTTCAAGTCTTAACTTTAGAATCGAAATTGATTTATCCGACGATGTCGGATAGAAAAAGTGCACAAAGTATTAATAATCGTAACGAGAAGACCGTTTTACCAACTTCCTCTAAACTTCTTCCCCGGTAGTCATAACCGTCGCAGTTGGTTCGTCGACTTCCGCGATCCTCGTTCGACGGATTTTCGAAAAAGTTGACAAACCGTTGCTCCTAACGAGGGCTAACGAGTATCGGGCGTCTAATTTATAACACGGCGAGTGTGCTCCGTTCGGGCGAGTTGACTGCAAACGTACTCTTACGACATTACACGCGTTACACGTCGTCAATTACTTAATTTACGCTTTGCATTTCTGCCGCAATTAGCGGCGACTAACGATTCGAACGCGGAACGGAACTTTTACGTCCTTAAATTACTACGTTTAATGTAATAAAACGCTGCAACTGATTCGTCTTGATAGGCTAATTGACGCGAAGCACTGAATTTCGTCCTCGGGCGTACATCGACCGTGATTCCATTACGGGCCATTAAAAAATAGCGGAAAATTATCCGGCCAAAATGGCGCGCATCATTGGCCAATGATGGCCGAGGGAAGTCATTTTCATTGCGGGTTACGCGCGAAATAGTTTGAGCCGTTTTCTCCATTGGAGAGCCGAGAGAGGGGAGGGAGAGGGAGAGGGGACGAGGTACATGTGCGGATAGAGACAATGGCAGGTCGTAGCAGGTCGACGCACGGCTCCTTTTCCTCAGGCAATGTAATTAACCCGCAACGCTTTTCTCGTTACAGATGGACTCGCTCACAATCGGCCGTGTCGCTTCAGGGTTCCTCCTACTAGTGCTGCTAACCGGAAGTTACGCTGCCATGGGTGAGTGCACTGACTTTGAGTACCTTAACCCTTCCCACCTGGCCATTCATACCGCGATTCTTGAATTCACTCATGACTAAATGCCGATCTCCCAACCAAACGTGAAATTTTATAGTTTCCTGCGCTCGTCCAAATGTATTATTCATGCTCGGTCAATATTTCCGCAAATTTGAATACAATAAATATTTAGAACCCCGACGAGCCGAGACCCAACGTTCCCACAACCAGGACTTCCCTGTTACGCAGGATGGCGAGACTGAGGAGGACGATGGAATTATTGAAATAATGACGAACGATTTGTTTACCGATTTCCAGCAAAGGTGGCCTTCGAGAAGTTAACCGACTACGACTATCGCGGCACGACGTACTACAGCGTCAGAAATTTGTCGCTTTACGAGTGCCAAGGCTGGTGCCGAGAGGATCTGGAGTGTCAAGCGGCGGCTTTCTCTTTCGTCGTGAATCCCTTGGCGCCGATGCAGGACACCGTATGCCAATTGCAGAACGAAACGGCAGCGACGAACCCGGCGGCGCAGCCCCAGCGGGCTGTTAACATGTACTACATGACCAAGTTGCAGATTAGATCGGGTAAGACTCGAGTTCCGAAGCGCGGCTTCAAACTGTTCCAATCGCGTTACGTTCGAAGGGATAAAGTCACGAACGGCGCTCTGGAAACTGCGATCTGAATCGAAAGCTCGTGCTTTAAAGCGGGTTTGACGTTTGAACGAAAAGTTGACGGGTTGACGACGTTTGTCCGAACAAACACACCAGCATCGATTTTTCACGGTGCTGGTAAACCGTAAAGTACCGGTGCTCCTTAAAGGCAAACGGTGAACGAAAAGCGTGATTGCATCTTATCTGTGAATCGTTAGGCGAACAGGGGGAAAGCGAGAAAGCGTAAAAACCGTGAAACGGGCTTGTATACGGAACAGGTACGATCGGAAGAGGTCTGTCAGATGCCTCCGTTCGACCTCCGACGCCTTTAGCCTCCACCTGGGCAACGACAAACAATGAAAGTTGACTGGTGCCCGCCCCTCCGCAAACAAATGCACTTAAACATGACCGGTGGAAAATGGACGCTGGCCGATCGGCAAAAGGTGTCGGAGTGACAGAGTACGGTATAGAAACTGTGAATATTGGCTTAACAAGGCAGGCCGGTGCGCATCTTTTTCTCACTGCTAAGACATTCTTAACGCTCTCATCAGACCGCCATAAAATCCCTCTGATCTACCGGCCCTTCCTAAAGCACTTCCGTGAAACTCTCTTCTCGGAAACACAGTTTATGTCCGTTTTAGACATTCGAGGAATAAATCGGGAGTCGTTAGTCTTACGATTAGCTGCTCCTTTTAACAAATCTTCGTTAGTTCGATAGGTTGTATTTATTGGGAGTCGAGTGGCATTTTAATAAAACGATACGACACCGCGTATTTTACTCGACTGAAAAATATGATTAAAATATACAGTGAAATAATTCTATTTGTCCGTCATAGATTTCAAATAAAATCGATTTTCGAAAGATAAATTATTTTTTAGTCAAAAGTAGTTTCGTATGCGGAGAAAAAGCACGTGATTTGTGTAAAATTAATAAAATAGCAGACGTGTGTACAAATACGTTTTCGAGGAGAAACTTTTGTGCTCTTTTGTACATAGAAAATGAATACGTACATCAATAGCAATACCGCGTGACAAAGCACCAATCACGATCAGACACAGATAATGAGCTGTTCACGTAACGTCACGCAACATTCGTGACGAAAACTTTGGCTGTGCAACGATCTGCAAATTGGCAACAAAATAGAGTACAGGTGTACGACAAAGACGGCATTGTTACAAAACGGTGCGGAAATAACACATCTAATCGAGAATTAAAAATATCATTTCAACATAAAAGTAGACGAAAACAGTGGACTACGTGCAAATTTGCAACGGTATCATAAAAATGGCAGTTTTCCAAAAAAAAAAAAAATTAGGCGGTTTTTTCAAAATTTACGTTTAATATAAAAATCAAAAAGCGATTGTTTACCGCTAATTCAAAGCCGCGATCTTCCATTGGTTTATCCACGGATTTATCGGCGTGTGCAGATTGTTTACGACGCGCCATCTTTACCTTAAACTATTCTGAGAAGGACTGTTGCAAAACTCATTCGCAAAATCATCAAATTATAGCGAAGTGTTGGCAGAAATGGAAGGCGGCAAAAATTGAGCGTGATCTCGACTTTGCGATAAACCACTTTTTCCAACAACCTCGATTATTTGAATGCAATTTTGCTGGTATGCGTTAAAAGGCGTTTCGCTGCTTCGGATTTAAATGTAAAGATTTCGTTTCCAAAAAAAAAAGAATGAAAGAAGAAAAGAGATTTCGTCGATCGCATTTTGCTTTTCGAGGTGAATCTTTACTACGGAATTTATGTCGTACAATGAAATTAATTCATTTTCCTTTCGCCGTGATTTACAATTACGAACAAATAGTATATAGCGTGTACCGTTGAGTATTAAAATATTTAAATATTTCACGTACCAACTTATGCCTCGTACGTAACCTGTCATCGCTGGTCTTCGATCGCAAGTGCAAGAAAAATTATCATTTATAGGCTTCTTTCCTGGAATACGAATCGATACAGTTCCACTTACGAATTCCAAGAAAAAATCGATTAAAATGCATACGTGTATCAACGTCACGCAGGGTTACGTTTCTTGGGCTCTTTTCCTACTTTCGATAGAAGTGCATAAATAACAAAAGTGAATGCAAACTGTACTGGAAATATGCTCTGAGAATATCAAATGACATTGCTATCAGTGAGTTATTCCACTCCCAAAATGTTGTGAAAACGAATCGCGTATAATTAATTTCAAATGACAATTCGGTACTAAGAAATAATAAAATTATCTTTCTTGCGGATAGAAAAAAAGATTTTTTTAATATTTTTTTTAATAGCGTTAATTTTTAATACTTGACCGGAAACCAAGAAGTGAGTTAAACTGACGATGACAATTATATTCGTGTACACTTGGGAGAAATAATTAATTAGAGAGTAATTACGTTATTGGAATTAGGTACGAATATCTCGTAAGATATGCGCAAGAATATTTGATTTATTATGAAATTGCAGAAAATGTGTGCATACGACCATGGTCTTTCGAACGAGTGCCAAACAAGATGATCCGTGGACTGGACAACGCCCTGATCTACACATCGACGAAAGAGGCTTGTCTCGCAGCTTGCTTGAACGAGCCTCGTTTCGTCTGCCGGTCGGTGGAGTACAACTATGTCACCTTGCAATGCCACTTGAGCGACCACGACCGAAGATCCACCGGGCAGTACGTGCAATTCGTGGACGCTCAGGGTGTCGACTACTTCGAGAATCTTTGTCTAAAAGGTAAGACGGTAACGAATCCTAATTCGCGCAAACGCGCACAAAATCCGACGATTATGGCGGAGAGCATAATTGCTATGCAAAAACGGCTATGAATTTTTTAATCAACTTCTTCCACGTCGTATTTGGTAGACGATAATTACGCTTTACAGCAACATTTCTCCCCGCCGATTTATTATTTTATGATCATCTTCCTCCAACTGTGGTAATTATACGAAATAATGACGCTTTTATGATCTACCATTAAACCGTAAAAACGACTTTTTTCCCTTGATCATCGTAACCGAGGAAAGAGTTGTAAAGGGTTACGGTTAATATTTAATAAATGAATTTAACTCGTTCGACGCGTCGTTGACACATTTGCGTTGCGATTTCTTACCGAGAAATTCTTAAGACGATGTTCCAAAGAAGATAGAAGATACGATTTTTGCATGGAAATGAGAGTTTTTGGTAAATTTATACCGATGTACTTTTCAGGTAAAGAAGCTTGCAAGACTACGAGGGTCTTCCAGGTGCCCAAAATCGGCGTCGCCGACGACAAAGTAGCCCAGTACGCCGGTCTGCACTACTACGTCGACAAAGATCTGCAAGTTCAGAGCGAGGCGGCCTGCAAACTCGCCTGCGAAATAGAGAACGAGTTCCTTTGTAGATCGTTCTTGTACCGCGGCCCACCGCTGGGCACTGCCTACAACTGCCACCTGTTCCATCTCGATCACTGGACTCTTCCTGACGGATCCTCGACCTATCTCAACGCCGAGAGGCCTCTTATCGATAACGGCGACAGAATTGGCACCTACTACGAAAACTTCTGCGAGAGTAAGCGCGACTCTTTTCGCATAATCGAATAAATGCTCTGATAAAAAATCTGTTTGGAATTTTTCAAATTTCAACGTGCAAATATCTCTATACGATTTCTATATCACGCAGCATCATTCATCTCCAATATAAATCCCAAAATCAAAATTTATGTTGCTTAGATACAAAAAAAAAATTCATTCTGACGTATCTTTGGTAAACCAGGTTAGATTTAGTCTGTAAGAAGTGTGAATATTACGATAATCATTTTCTAAGAATGTATTTAAGAGACCGTGAGTTGTATCTGAGAATATTTTCAGAGGGAACGCAAGGACCGCCCGATTGGGAAATCACCACCACGGTACAACCATTTCCGAATAACGAGACCAGCAGAGACAATTGCGACAAAACTGGCACATGTTACAACGGTAATTTCCATTCAATAAAATTTTCGCTCAGCAAAATCAGTGAATTCTTGGCGTATCGTGACGTGGTGTTTAGGGTCTATATCCTCAACGTTGGTCAATTAAAACATTAAATATTGAATATAACTCATCGTTCGTAATGATACAGTAAGGTATTGGAAATATTCCGAGGTTGAAGCATTGACAAGAAACTGAAAATTACAAGTTATTACGCATCCAATTTTTTCTGCCAAGTAATTTAAGTGATTTCATCTACTCCTTTTTACTGCAGTTTCTGTCGACTGTAAAGATACGCGCATCGCTGTCCAAGTCCGCACGAACAAACCGTTTAACGGCCGTATTTATGCCTTGGGACGCTCGGAAACTTGCAATATAGATGTTCTTAACAGCGATTTATTCAGACTTGACCTCACGATGAGCGGTCAAGACTGTAATACTCAAAGTGTGGTAAGTGTTAATAAATCTTATGAAAAATTATGAGAAAATACATGACCACATTAACTACCCCCTTTCATTAAATAATAAATGTCTTATATTCCGCTAACACTGTACATTAACACAAATATATTGCTTCATATATATCAAAGTTGGTAAAGCAAAGTAACCCTCAAGTGTTTCGTTTCTGATGAAAGAAAAGCATGCGAATAGTTTGATATACGTGTAAAAAAA
>JABFPT010003776.1:0-13375 GCA_022817245.1 Nixonia krombeini
TTCGTTTGCCTCTCACTCCGGCCGCGCACGATTCCCCGATACCGCTCGCCGTCGAATTTGCATTCGCGGAATCTCGCCCGCGCGGGCCTTCCGCGCAGGCTTTATGCGACCACTGGCCACGATGCTATGCGCTCTTGACATTTCCTACCTCGCGCGCCAGTCACGGATACTCGGTCTCCGTGATCGTCGTGTTCTCGCCGATCGCGACTGATTCCCCATGCGGACATGGAAAATCGACACGACGTTGCACGCTCGCCGGCCCACCGTCGAGCCGGCCTAACCGAACGCCGCTGCGCGAACGACGCTATGCACGGCAACCAACCAGCCGGATATCCAACTTTAGGCACGTTTGATCGAGCCAATTTGAATAGCACGGCTGCTTTCCTCGTCCGTTTGCGAACGTGCATCAACAGGGGAAGCGCGCGGGAATGTCCCGGGCCTCGAACGTTCCAAGCGTTTGCCGATTTAGGGAAGAGCCGTCGTCCCTAAAGAGCGGCGCAAACGCGGGATCTACCGCTCCGTATATGCCGCACACGCGATACCGTCGCTCGCGCTGTCCCGCCGCTATCTTATCGCCATCGATGATCTCGTCGTCGTTTGGCATTCGCGATCCTCCTGCCTCGAGGAAACGACGCAATGCGCGCGTGGACTTGTTCTCGGCGGTAGTCGGCCAGCCGTGTTGCAGACCGTCCTCGCTCTATCGCCGACGTCCAACCTCTAAAACGAAACGCTTGTATCCGCTTGTACGCTGACTTCCCGCATTGTTTCGTCTTATCCGCGAAATCACACGCGTACACATACGGCCACTCCGAGGTCTGGAACTAATAGACCGCCTTCCGGACACTTCGGCGCCCCTACCGACATCTACGCGCCGACTCTTCTACCGCTATGGTATTTCCCACGACGGTTAATCCCGATGTCCGATCACCGCTCGACTCTTCGCCATTTTTCTTACGATTTTACCGAAAAAACTTGCCGAACCTCTCGACAGATTTGGCGAGTGAGGTATTCGCATGACCGTAGGACGGTTCCCTCATTCCCGATGACCTCGTCAAGTCGCGGCAGCAGCGCCCGATGCGCGCATCGTGTCGGGATAGCATTACGATGGCCGGGTAATGGGATATCGGAGTAATGACTTGCGAATAACCTTTATCGACGGCGTAACGAATTTACAATTACGACAGATACTTATCATTACTGGGTCTCGTGATTACGCCGCGTTCTCCTGTCGACCACTTCCCACGAGCAACCCGATCCCGCTGCCCGCGCATCCATTACGTATACCGAGTGTCCCGAAGACACCTTTTGCCCCGTCCGCGTGCGGATGTTCAACGACGCTACGTCGCGGATATTCGCAACTGTTGGATGGATTATTTGCAGAGTAACTAAACATTTGGGGGTGGGGTGATAGTAATATTGAAAAATCAGCGTAATTTACCAGCTCGTTGCGGATTGTCGTTGATTTAACTAACCAACGGAGTGCAAAGTTTCCGCGGTCGGGCGAAAGCCTTTTCCCACGTATATTCGTTTCACAAGGCGCGGAGTTTTGAAACGCCTTGTAAGATGCGCGTTTATAACCCGCAGGCCAGTGTACACGGCCGATGGGCATCCCCGCGCGCGGATAGTCTTGCGAATTAGCACCAGCGCTGCGCGATCATTACGCCCGACTGTGAATCACGTGATTTATAAGCACATGCGTAACCAAGGGGCAGCGAAGGAGCGCTTAAGCGATCGTGACTAATGAACTAATTAGGATCCATGCGTCGGGTATCATTAGCGTCACCTGCCCGCGGACCCGGAAAGGGAATTTCGTTTTTGCTTATTAATCGGGTTTTTCCCTCGCTCCGTCGACGCCGCTGTTAATTGAATCGGCGGACTGGACAGGCGCAATTACCTCGCCTTGGGTATTAACGCTGCTGCCCATTATTCCCTCCCCGCAGGTACTACCGGGCTTGGTCGTATTTCAGAAAGAGGTCCTTTGTCTCGCTCTATCGAGACGCCGAGGATCAGCGCCGAAGGTAAATACAACCGGGGACGGTAAAGAAACGTAAGTGGATAATTTTATCATACGTTTGACGGTACTGCGGCCGCGACTTTTACGCGAAAGGGTTGTTTGTCCACGCAAGAACCTGCACGCCCGTCGAGAGTATAAAGTGTTTTCCTGCAGCAGCGCTCGCTGGCGTCTTTATTGGCAAGAAGGCGCGATTTATCGGGTGCTTTCGCATTGACGGTAATCCCCGGCCGGCGAGGATTCCGCGCGCCGCTAAAAAGTCGACCACCTATGCTCGCTGGCGTGACTTTCTCACGCGTTACTGCCCCAACGACGGCGACGACGACGTCGACGAAAATTGCGCTCGTCCATCGGACACTTTATAACGCCTGTTTTTCCAACCCGGAAAACCTCGAAGGCTCTTCCTGTGAGGGAATTGAAAGCTTTGCATTTTTTTTTCGCAAGTTTCACGCTGATTTATCGCGGCAGTGGACGGCTCGTAAAAATCCTACGCGGGTACTGTTATTTCATTAAGGGAGATCAAATATTATCGCGTATGTTGTTATAACGGACGTCATTTACATTAAACTTCCACGTTGCGCCCATACGATACCGTAACGTATCGCATGTCGACGTCGCTTTTACGCTCACGTGAGGGATCCCTCGAGTGGGAACGAGTTTCCGCGCTTGATTGCGCGGATTTTTGCGGAAAGACGGCGAAGAAAAATTTGACAAATTGACGAGAGCGTTGATAAACGACGCGCACCGGGCTTTGCATTCTTTATTCATTTGATACCCTACATCGCGCGTTTCGAGAACCGCCGGTGGAAAAAGTGCTTTAAAAATGATGGAGATGTTTCCCGGTGACGGGTACCGTAAATTCCGGCGATAATCATTTGTTAAGAAAAAAAAGAAAATAATAAAAGAGCTCCGCGGATCCTTGCCGCAAAAAAGCCTTTCCGCACTTACGAGCCGTAACGCAGTCGCAACAGATCGGCTGCCGCTCGAGAGAATCAACTTCCTCGGCTAATGGGGCAACAATGGCGTGAAAAATGGCAAAAAGGTCGACTTCTCTGCTCCTGCGTCGATGCAATCCGGTACAAACTCCTTCGGCAAATCGCGGCTTGACAGATTCGGCACATTGTCCGATAATTTCATAATTGTCAAAATCATGCATCGGAAATATTGCTGGAAAATGTGCACTATTAAAATAGTAGGGAAATAACGATTGGAAAAAATGGTAATCTTAGAAACTAACGAAATGTCGAAAAAAGGTGGCAACGTGCCAATGCAAAAGTTTCGGCGTAGTGGATTTATTGATTCGCCGGCAGTTCGCTCGTCGTGATAAACACGTGTGTAGCGTGTACGGGAATTGCGAAAGGCGATGAAAAGGGGAAAAGTAGGCGAGGACGGTGCGATATCGTCGCCGGAGAGGCTTTTTAAGCGGCGCATAAGGAGCGTCGTGTAGCGAAATGAGACGTGACACAAAAGCACGATACGGTAAGCGATTTCGCGCGCAACTACGGGGCCATATGTAAATCGTCGTCGGGCACGGAAATTGGCTCTGTGACTGGATAACGATCTGCGCAACGAGAAACTCGTAGGAAGCTGCAGCAACGGCCGCGGTAGGCTTATTCCGCGAGTCTTCGGGTAAGCCGTATCCGCCGGGGAGGCGGCGGCCATTGAATTATATGTCCTTATATAGAGCGATCCTAGAAATGCCGGGCGAGGGCAAGTGCAAGGAAACTAGCGTATGCTAATCGGCGAAGCGTCAACCTTCCCTGTTTTGGGGGCGAGATAAGAGCCGGTCACTTCGTATAAGGACTGCTCTTATTGAGGGACCGGTTCAGGCTTGTTCGGGGGTCGTTTGTGGCAAAGTGTGCCGGGACGTTGAAATGAATGGCGTGCTTTATTGTTTGCATAATGAATCGAGCCGCGACTCTCTCGCACTCCTTTTTTCTACCGCAAATGGCTCCGTATGAAATGGCTGTTACCATTTATATGACTCGCTCGCTGCTGCTTCGATGGGGCGGCGATGCCCATATTCAGCTCGTTATCTCTTATGAATCAACCGCAACTAACTCGCTTTAATTATTTTTATATATTTACCGATACGCGGAAACTGTCTACCCATCTACGAGTGTAATTGATCGCAGTTATACGAGACCGTACGGCTAAAAAGGCTCAATTGTACATAATTTAGCCGTTGTAGTCCGATTCACGTGACTGCTCGCGATGTGGAAAAGTACGGTTGCACACAATACACACGCAACGTTTTCTTTCGAAGCTCTGGGTGGCAATAGTGAAAAATGTATCAGAAATGTAGATGAGGAGAATCAGCTGTTGTTCTTGTAGAAATACATTTGTTGCCGCGTTGTACATATATGTATGAACATGATTAATGGCAGTAAATGTGCAAATAGCATTTTTCAGGAAAGTAACGTAAACAATCGTACAATTATCGGCACTCTGCAACCTTGTTTTTCCAGCTCGCATTACTAAATCATGTTCAACAAATATACAGAGAATTTATCTTTCCCGCATTTTTCATAAACGAACAAGCATTGCCGCTGTCGTCCGAGCAATTTTTTCCTGGTTAGCCGCGGTGAACAACGACAAAAAACCGCGGCTGTTATTAAAATAAACGCGTACAGACGATACAAATAATTAATTCTTTACCGTGACGAAAAATTGCACAGGCTTTATTCCATTTGTTGCGATTACAAGTTTACTTGGAAGTCGACTCGAACGCATGATCGTTGTTTAAAATAACGTGATTTAGTCCCGATACGAGGCGGCGTTGACTGTTGTAAAACGAAAAGTGTTGTAAGTGTTGTAAAACTCGATTTGGATATTGGCAACGTCAACGACGGCGACGACGGCTAGTAAAAAGGAAACAGTTTTAACTCGGCGTGGAGGGATAAAGCGGTCGGCGAACCGACGAAGCAGCGTCGGCATATCGGCGGTGGCGTCGGTGAGTATCCGCGGATGCAAATCACTGCGCGCGGACGTAGTGCGCAATTGTGCCAAGGCACGCGAGGGGAGCGCGAAAGATGTCTAGGACGTAGCCGAGTCCGCTACAAGCTCGCTCTTCCCTATAAAACAGCCTCGAGAGATGCTGGCGTAATTAACTCCAAGGATTCAGTCGCTCTCCACTTTATGTACCCTGCGCCAGTTGCCCGGGAACTTGCGCCGGAGACCTCCGATCGCCGATCGAACCTGCAGCTCCCGCGTAGTACCGCGTAGATAGAAAATCACCCTTTTCCTCCCCCTCGGCCTTTCGACGCTCGTTTAATTAACGACGGATGAATAATCGCGGAAGGCGCGGTGTCTCTCGCGCAGTCACAAACTTACTCGCTGTCCGTGATTTTTCATTCCTCACCCCCTCCCTCCCCCTGCGCCTCTTTTCCCAATCTTCCTCCTTTTCAGCGCGAATGAGAATGCGCGTTAGCGAGCGCTGCGAGATACAAGCTTACTCGTCACGCAGGAATTACGTGTAATGCGCCAGGAATGAGAATCGTCCATCTCGGCTTCTGCGAATACATTAATAGGATAATTTCCTTCCTCTCGATAGCCGGCACTTCCCAATCGTTGCCGTACGTGTCAAAATGCGATTAGCGTCGTATAGTCTCGCGACCGGTCGGCTGGAAAACCAGTGTAACGTGTATTGGATAAAACATTTTCAACGGTGTGCTCGCCGGTCACCGAAATCACGAAAGCTTTATTTCGCGCGAGGAAACGTCGTCAGTAAGCGATTACGATTACGGCCAAAGCTCATTCGTTGAATAACGAAAGACCAGTGGTCGGCATACATTTCGCTTTAACCGGGGACGATTTCAATCTAATTAATCGTGATTATTAAATCGGAGAGAAGTGCAACACGTGGCTGGCATTGCTGTTATTACCACATGCGAAACGGACGGTCGGACAGCGCCACTACTCACTCGCCTCGATTAATATATCTTCTGCGAAGAGCGGAGTGATGAAACGACCAGTCCTCTGATCGATGATTACGCGCTGGGAAAAAAGCCTCGGCCGTGTAACAGATGATATCGAACGTTTCGCTATGAAAGTCCGTTTACTTTCATTATCATCGACAACTGCATAAATCTCGATTGCGCGGATTCACCTCTTTCTTGCCCGCCCCTCCCCCAGCCGGCTGCAATTCACGAGGACATTAGCGACGAGTTACAACATTAGCAATATTAGCGACGACGAGAACCTCTCCGCTATTTCGGACGATTAACCCTCCTGCTGAGACGACGATGGTGTTTCGGCTGGTGCAAATGGGCGGTTACCATGCCTCGTATCCATGCCTTTAGCCGCGGACTGGACGACCGTTTCGTTAGTTTCGCAGTTTACGATCGACAATCAGTTCCTTTTCGTTACGACCGGAGGATTTTCTCTGAGGCGGTAACCCATCCGGAAGGCACCACTTCCATCGTTGCTTAACCCTGCCAAACTTCCCCATTTAAAAGAGGCATCTCCCGTGGATGCAAATGAACGGTGGGCGGAATGTCATCCGTTGACAGCGCTACCATGCGAACGTGAATTATTACGCACGATGCGGATGACAGATGTCGTTGAGGCGGCTGGAAAAACACGGCACCGATTTACGGTGTTTCAGCCGGCCGATTTAATTAAGCGGGACGATAAAGCGCATAATTAAAATCAAATTAACAGCACGGACAATTTAATCGCGCGTAAAATGTCCCGCGGTAAATGGCGACTCGGCGTTCCTGACGCTTATCGGCGCGCAGCGATGTACGTTTTAAAGAGACACGGAGAGAGAGAGAGAGAAAGAGAGAGTGGGATTCTAACATAATTGCAAATCCATGCATCGCTAATATACCTCGGCGAGCATCGTCGGGAGCTGCTGCTCGATGATGCGAAAATGCAGGACGAGCGTGTGGAGCGCGTAGTCGCTGTCCGAGCGGCGTTTCGCCGGTCCGTATCTGGGATCTGGATGTGTGGTCGCGGGCATAAGAAGAGGCAACGACGCGTTCCTGAGTCGCCGCTGCCGCGGTTGCGCGGCCCTCACGGCCGGCACATGCGATAAATATTGCGGCGCGAATGCGCACGTTAATGAGCCGCACTCTCAGCCGCGGAGAGGCACTGCTTATGATTAGATACGAGAGAAGGAAATCTGCCCGCGCATATTTAATGCGGATTTCGTAGTCGCGCTCTTGTACCGCGTACGCGACCGGGTCTCTCGCGGCCGATAATTAACGCGATCGAAAAATCGGCGGGACGTGTGGACCGACGTGCGATTAGAACGTCGATGGATGTACAGTTGTAAGTCGCGTTGGCCTGCGTTGTATTCCGGGCACGTACGCCCATATTTCAGTCCTCGTTTCCCGTAATATCGCGAAATTTAGAGGGTACAACTGCAGCGGTGAGGCGCGGCGCAAAGTACAGCGTCATTAAAACGTAGTATAATCAGTTAATATAGCCGCCTTGTACTCGGTAAAATTATTGAAGACGCAGCGCCGAGAGCCGTACCGTAGATCAGCGCGTGGTATCAGCGTGAGTCGCAGCAACACTCGGGGAGTAAAGTAACACGAGAATGCCGAGCGATAATTAACATGCTGCACGATTGCTAGAAATAACGTAGCCGGAGAGAGAGAGAGGAAGGGACGGAGCGAGAGGAACGGCCCGTGGGACGGGAGGGAGAGAAAAATAGAGAGAGAAAGAGAGGACGCGCGGACGATACCAGCAGATATTATGTAGCGATTTACGCCGAACATGGCCATCCGAGGAGGAGGAGGAGGAGGACGACACTGGCAGCCATCGGCGATCTTCTTTACGCCCGCCTATTACTCCATCCCGTTAAAATTCCCTCAATGATTTAATTAACGGCGCGATTTATTCGCCCGCTATACATCATTTGTTCGCGTGTACCGCGTGATGGAAACTGCACGACGTGACATTTTTCTCCCGTAAAATGGTACTTTTTGCGTAAGAACGTTCTGCACCCGCGTTAACATTTACCATCGGCTACAACCCACCCGTACTTAAAGTTGAGGAAAAGATATTTACAGGGCAACGATAGTCACCATTTTATTCAGTACTTTTTTCGGCTCTTACATTACAAAATGGGGAAAATATTGCACGATATTCGTCGTCTCCCGTTTTTCTCCTTCCTCTTTTCCTTGGGCAACGCCCAGGAGAGTGTTTGTTGATTGACAATTGACGCAGAGGAAGGCACAGATGAATTTTTGCAATGGTATTTTTGAAAAGTGAATGAAGGCACGTTCTAGTTACAGTCGGCGGTGCATAATAGAATGGGAGCATAATTATAAGGTTAGCCTCGCAGTGGTAGCCGTCATTACCAGAGGCGTAGGAATTGTGTCCGACTACCATGTACCAGGCGCTGAGAGCGCTCGGCAAATAATATCAGCGGTAGCAGCAGCCGCCGAGAGACCCGAAGTCTCGCGGATGTTGATAGCCGGAGATCCTGCTGACGTGCCTAATACCAGCCGCGCGGTATCTTTGTAATTAACACGGCCTCGGTAAAACCATCGCTCTTCCTCGGCTGTGCGAATACGCCGCGCACATCCCTCTTTTTTCTCCTATTTCTTACCCCGGGCTCGGTACATCGCTAAATTACCAGACATAATTCATAAATGTACACAGTCAAGCGCCTTTTCCTGAATCCTGCTTTATCTACGACACATAATCAGTCAATGGCGATGGAACATAGAAACGTCAAAAATTTCGAGGGCGAATACAGCGCGGTGACTCGATTACTGCGGGAACGTGGAAGGCAATAGGGAGGGGGAGGGGTGGGGAGGAGTGGCACGGTGTAATATCGAGCAGAGAAACATCATTTCGACACAGAGAACAGATGTATCTCCGGTTTGCGTACAACATAAATTACCCGACGAGCGTTTCGCAAGAATCACGCAGTCGGAAAATCGATTTCGATGCTTACGTGCTTCTGATCAAATGGGAAATTAATGGGTAGATTTGTTCCGTGCACTCGGCGCAAAAACTGTCTTGGTGAAAGGTACGCATTCGCGAAAAACAGTGTACATCGGACTGGATATTGCGGCGAGCGCAATTCATCACGTTTTTGCCTGATTTATTTATTTACCTTTTCCCGTTTTTACGCGAGCGCCGGCGCGAGAGGCCGCGGACGGAGGCTACGTTATCAGTTAATCGGAGAAATAAATCGGAGCCAGGAGAATAAATCGGTATCGGCCAGTTACTTTATTGCCGTCTCGCCGTCTACATTACGACTCAATTTCGAAACGCGTTTCGTTTCGACGCGAAATTTACGTTTACGCTCGTTTTATTGTCAATCTGTCGGCGTGTTCCCTCGCTTGTTTGGCACGGAATTATTGTACATTATGCGTTCGTATTTAATTAGCCCGTTGGATAATAAATCACTCGTGGTAACCTTTTTCGCAGACACACGTGGCAATTAGTCGAGCTAATTAGGGATTACTCGCCGGCAATTCATCACTTTTATTCGACTCTCACGCTCTTTTTGACGACTCTACTTCGCGGGTACCGCGGATCGCGGCGGAAAAATCGACGATCGACTTCGCCGGTTTCCACTAGCGATGAACCAAACATGCGACCATCGCGGCTTTCTCGCGGATGTTGTTCGCGTTAAAAGGATATCGCGGTGTTACGAATTTCGCCGATGGGAAAAATGGCGTTGATCGATGAGAGCGACGGCGCGACTCGTCGTAACGATTCGTCGGGCATTACTCTCGTGACTCGTCAAGTTTTGTGAGGCTCTCCCGCGCGGCTGGAGGAAGTAACCGGTACTTGGGAACGATACGATTTCTCCTTCGCGATGACTGTTTACAGTTGTTCGCAACACGTCTTTCGGTAAAAAGTGCGCGTTCACAAACGTATCTACTGCCTCGCTTCATCCACATCATCCGATAATGCATTTTCATGCGATTACAATTCATTAGCCGTGCCTGTTTACTATTTATTATTTCATCATGATTCCTGTTTCTTTGCGCCGTTCGCTATCTTGATTGTAATTTTGTAAAGTAATGCAGCCGGTGCGTAGTTTGTAAATCATAACTCGGGTACTAACAATACGTTCGTTGCAACGGTACGGCAATTCGCTGTTACAGCAACCAGCAGTTGCCGTCGCGATAAATTATTTTCTTGCTTCAGTGGTCGTTTCGGGAAACTGTTCCAAGCACTGGGTTACACCATTTTAAATGTTACGCTTTTCTATGTAAAACGGAAAAGAAAAGTTGTACGCAAAGAATCATTTTAACTTTGGACGAGCGAGAAGCTTGGAATTGCAATCGGAAAATGTTGTTTGGCGCTTTGTACACTTTCGGAGCGGTCACGCTGCAATGACGTGTAAATAAATAGTTCCGTATCATTATAAACATTACAAAGAGAGGGGAATAAGTTCCATGCAGAGAATACGATATTGCGACACAGTTTTTATCAGTGAGCAGTGCCAGTGCACTGTCGTGTCGGCTTAGTCAACTAATAACAACAAAGTAAACCCATCACGTACGTAAAATTGTTTACTTAAATTAAAAACTCGATACTAATGAAATGTAAGCGAAAGAGTAGAAAGATGGAGACATACTTTCGAACCTACCTTTTTAACAACATGATAAATAACGTTAAAATTTGCTACGCCAATATAGAAAACTATCTCGTTTCAGCGTCTACTAATAATAACGAAACCTGCTTTACCGAGAGTTTCATAATATACTACTTTTTCGCTCTTTAAATATCTTTTCATTCTTTATCTTTAATATTCGAGGGTAAAAATACTTGCTCTGAAAATAAATTGTGTATACAATATTATAATATGTATACATATGTATTATATGTAATAGAATCAAAAAGTGATTAAATTTAAATTTATATTTTATTTTATTAATTCATTACGAAAATAAATGTCAAATTTTGCAATTGAACGTTTCTTATGGTACTATAGTACATAATCCTTCGGGTACTTTGAAGACTTAAATTACTTGTATCGCCATAGCGCCGTCACTGGATTACGAATACTTAGCAACCATAACATTGTCCCTTTTTAACTCACCGTCGTCTGTCGACTAGGTCATACGCAATAAATCGATCGTGTCACGTATGTTATCATTACGAACTTGATATATTATTTCTCTCCGAAAAGGAAAGCGATTCGAAAATTAATCGAACGATTTGCATTTGGCGACAGCTATACATAACAACGTAATGAACTTCTCGACCGAGTACCTGCCAAAGCGATTCTTCATTCGCAGTTTCCGCGTGCCACTAATTCATTTGCCTGCTAACGGGAAACGATGCGTGCTTCGAAAACGGCGGGGAAAAAATGTCGTGAACGACGCCCCCTGCCTCTCCCCCATTCCCGTGGCAAGAGAATAGTTTCGTAGCTAGAAAGGACTGGAAAAACAAAAGTCGTTAAGTCGGATTTGAGGAGTAGCGGTAAATCCATTGTGGTCAAGGAAGAAGGCTGTAGTGTGGGAGGAGGCTCGTTGAGTTGTGCTTCATTGTCAGGGCGGCATAGCATTAGAATACATTAGATCGCAGCCACGTCCACGCGGCGGGGCCCAAATCGTTAGAGAACCTTGGTCGGAATTGGCGGACCGTGATGACCGATGATTAAACGTTACGGGAGAAGGCATTGAATTATACCGCGAACCTTGCCTGAGCCACGAAGGGCGTGATCGACCGGCCCTTGCGATGCGACTAATTAGCGTTTCGTGACGCTATCTTTTTATCCGACGATTTATAACAATTGCTGAAAAATCGCACCTCTTCGAAGGTATCGCGATTTTCCGTTATTTACGAGTCCCGCGTCTCTCTCTCTCTCCCTCTCGCGAACGCTAAGAAAACGTAGCTGAGCAACAACAATATGAATTTGTTATACAAGTGCACGGTACACGACCGCGCAACTCGAGTCGCACGAGCGCTCGGTATTCCGCAGAACAGCGCATTATTTGACTATCAGCTTGTCTAAGAGGCACCATTTTGCAATCGTTTCACAATCGATCGACTCGACCTGATTTATCGGACTGAAATCTAGATCGCGACTAGGCCGAGTGAATGTAAAAGTTGTACAGTTCGCGCAGCTGATGTGCGGACGTATGATGAATATGCAACGGCACAGGTTGCTCGAGCAGGAAACGCGACCAAATTAATCACGAGGCGGACGGTCGCGCTGGCTGTAATCGCAAACGGGGCGGATTGTGCATGCGTTGCGAAAGCGGGAAAAAACGGAGATTCGCCGATCGGGAAGCGATTTATCGCGCAGCGGTCAAAAATTAATTACGAACGACGTCCGCGCTGTAATTCAAAGTGTTTTATCGCGTATAAACCCTGCGTGATAAATCGCGGGAAAAAAGGGGGAAACGCATTTTCCCGCCTCGCCTCTATGCATGTATAATTTTACGAGCGGCTCGCACGGCCGAAATCTAATAAACGGGTAAGCAAGTTGTAATAAAGAAGGGGACGATCGCATCGGCGAGCTCAAAATTCGCGGGGAAAAATGCGCCTGGTGAAGGGACAAGCGACGCCGACGAAATCGAACCTTGATATTTTCATCGCGGACACAAGCGCCGTCGCGGGCGCCAGGTATGTAACTCAAAACCACTCCTAAATGTCAAATAAAGCTTCTTATACTTATCGACGTATCGACGGGGCCCGGTGTTGGTATTTTAAACGTTGAATTTAAATACTGCGCTATGATTTATGCCGGGATATAATTCACGGAATTAGTCTCTCGCATCGATAGAATTTATGTCGATGTAATTTCGACCCTCGTAAAAATGACAGTTAATATATGAAACGGTTAATGTGACGTTAACACCGGGACACTGTTCGCTTTCTCGATGCGCGAAAGATTGAATTCCGATTTGTCATCAGGCTTTATACCGTTTCATAAATACGCATTTACGATTCTATCAAGGAAGTGACTTTGAATTGAAATATTACCTTACGTCCTCCTCGATCGATCGCCGATTGCACAATCTTGTATGCACAAATATTTCGATTTAGCCGTTCGGGCAACTTTTGTCATTTTCCTTTTTTTTTACCCCGTGTGGATGCAATCGATTGGCCCGTTCGCCGCCCAATGCCTTGTCCGTGGTTAACGCCGCGTAATCTATCGCAGTCGGCAACTGCGTGTATCCTCATTCGACGGCAATTAAATGTAGATGGGATATCACCGCGGGTATTTTATAATGCCAGCACGATAGTGAAAATAGTTGGCGCGCGAGTGGCCAGTCCGGGAACCGGGGCCAACGACTCTTGCACTCAAACACCCCGGCGCGCACGACACGCGTGTCCCACTGTCCGATGTACGATCGTTTTCGCCTAGCTTAACGGGAACAGGACACCATCCACTTCGCCCGCCGATCCACCCGCTCAACCCGCTACCGTACCCAC
>JABFPT010003783.1:0-10245 GCA_022817245.1 Nixonia krombeini
TGTGATAATTTTCCTGTCTTTACTCTCCTTCTTTGTAACACATTTAAAATGAGTATGAATAATCAATTGAGTATTTTGACATTTAAACAGCAAATTTACAAGCAAGTCGTGGTATTGTAACACGGATAAGTGCACGTGCAGCCATTTTAGTCACGTTATATTAGCTTCGTTAGACAAAGGGCGTACATAAAACGCAATGTAAGACATTATTAATTAAGACATTTTTTTTTTAAATTAACAACGTACAAAAAATGTACACTTGTAATGCAAAAGTCACAAATGAAACGATAAATGCAAAATACAAATTGAGCAATCGTAATTTAAACAATATTCAAAATATTTCAGTTTTGCTAAAAAAGAAAATGGCAAACATTTTTCTTCAACGCTATATTGATTAGACAAGAAAACAATGAATAGGATAAAAAAAGATATTTTTTTTTTGTTAATTGCATTGTCGCCAAATCCGGAAACTTCCATGCAAAATAACCGATTATAAATGTATAATCGTTTGCGACAGCGTAGCAATAGTAATCGCGAAATTAATCAATTAAAAGAGTGAAAAAATTAAGAAGAACGAATGTTATAAGCGAATGTTGTAACGTTATAAACGACGTTTCCAATTGAACTGGGCGAGTAATAAGTGTCAAGTCGGCGTGGTTGCGACGGTGGTCAACGTAAATCCTTCGGAACGAAACACTGGCAAATGGCGACGCCAGCGAAGTCCAAATCCCGCCATTATCCGATTTAGATTGTAGAGAATAGAACACAGTGTAAGCGCGGTTCGAGCGTCGTCGGTAGCCTTTAACCGAGGCAGCGAAGGTCGTTTTTCGTCACGCCGACACAGGCCTCGCAATATGGCGGGAATGTTTCTCACAGCGTCAATGGCCGCGCGTTCTGCGAGCGTTGGCGAAAGACGGCGGCGGCGGCCGAGCGGGCGACGAGTTCGCTAGAACGGGAATAAGCCGTTGGAAAAGACGGGAGAGAAAGCGAGCTGTGGAGTGGCGGATTCTAGCGAGGGAGTGAGTAGGGGGGAGGGAGGGAGGCAGAGAGCATGCAGCGATCTGGACTCGGTAATAAATAAAGGCCGGCGCGCTGTTGCCGGTTGGCGGCTTATTGATCGTACGCCGGTTGAAAAGCCCGCCGGCCGCCGCGACTTGGCAACGCCGCAGGCCTCGCAGCTGATGACCGTGCACACATGCACGCGCGCGACGCCTTCCTCTCCCTGCGCAGCCGTCTTGCCGCTGTTGCCAAGCTAACAAGGAAAACCGAGCCGTTGAATGTCTTGTCCATTTCAGGAAACGTTTTGCTGGATCAATAATGCATCTCGATCTTTCCGCGCTCGCGAGTGAAAATTGACTTTGTACTTGACATTGCCTTATTGCTCTCTTCGCGAGGGAAAAACGAGATGAAGCGTGCCACGTATAAAGCGCGTGCCGCGGCGACGGCGGCGGTCTCCGTTACCAATGATCTTACGTAACTGTCTCATTGGTCGAAGGAGAGACTAATGCAAATGCCATTATTGTTTCTCTCACGTGACCCAACGGCTGCTGTATACCTGCTCAAGGTCGCGTCAGGGGGATTTCCAGCTGCTTTCGCTTCTCTTCTCAAAAAGTTTCCTCGCCCGTTTCGGTATATCGAACGTGTAGCCGTTATCAGTCGTCGAGGAAACGATAAGTAATTGTTGATAGAGGGGAGGGGCAAATTCATCGGAAGCGTTTCACATTCCAGTGTAATTCTTTTCGAACGGAATAGAATCTCGGGAAATAACATTCGATCTTCAATCGATGTAAATTATGTTTCTAATGGCGTTTTCAAGATGGCGGATCACGGTACGCCTGACCAGTTTGAAATATTTTTCTTGTTAGAAAATGCAAACTGCGAACAGCAGAGACACGAGACATCTTATTTGGTTAAGGTCGTTCGATGTAGGGTTGCACTTGCTCTTCTATTCGTCGCCTTACGAACACATCGGCTGCTATAAAACGGCCTTATTTATAGCCGCGACAAAATTCGAGTCTACACGTGTCGCTGATCACAGCGAGATTAGTTTCTCGGGACTTGACAGGATTGTGGAAAGCCGCGAAGTTTCGTATTAAACAAACGATAAACCTCAACGAACAATAAAATCTCATTTCGAGTCGCTTGTAAGAGCGATGTTTATCCCTGACAATTATACTGATGTTTAATTAACTACTCTCGTTTTTTAAAAGAAAAATGTATTTTAATTGCGGCAATATTTCAGTAGTAATGTGTCGCCTTAATAAATGTAAGGATCGGAAGGCCGAGCATTATATTTAATCCTTAAACCGGTTTTGGTCAATTTTCAATTATAACAACCGGTTCGCGGTGTGCACAGTACTCCACATCTATCGCCCACGGGGAATTGAAAATGAAATATTCACTCTCGTCTTTTACAGTGTCATTAATAATTCCTCACGTTTGTTGCTACGGAGTAACGTTATGTTTGTAAATGTAAATCACATTGAATTATTCTCCTGATCGAGCTGTTTAATTCTTTATCGCGTAATCGGAAACTCTTGTACGCCTTGAAAAAAAAAACAATTATTTCTGTCATTTGTGTGCAGCGCAAACAAATACGTATTTTATTAGTTTGTGCAGTAATAAAGTTTTACTTTTGAGTGACGTTAAGTACGCGTTAAGATGCACAGTCATGTAAATCAATTTGTGAAATGTACAAAGTATCCTTCACTTTCTTTTTAAAAAAGATTACTTATGTATGCAAGTTTGGTATTCTGTTACTTTACTGTAAAACATAATTTACATTGTGCAGGATACGAAGTAAAGCGTTTCAGTAAAATTAAATTATTCATAATTATTTAACGAAATGATTTGATTAGATTAATATGTTAACTGGAGTTGAAGTGATTCTTGACACAACTCGAGCATAGAAAATCAATTTTTTGTGTATCGAGTAAGAAAAATGCTACTGGGATGATATTTCTACATTTATCCTTCCTTTTATTTTTACGCGAATTACAAAAGGAAATATCTACAAATAATGCACCGCGTTATTTATAGGTATATTATGTAGTTCCGACGCTCTTCTACTTGGTTAATTTTAGGACACAAATTATGTAACTGAAAATCAAATTATTTACGCCTGTCTGCTTACAATGTATTCTTTCGTTTTAACCTCAATACTAACATTTAAAAGTTATTGCGATCGATACTGTGAACTAATAACTGATTAATGAAAAAACTTCGTCGTTTCGTGAAAGCGTTTTCTGCATTTAAAACAGTATTATTAAATATAAATGAATTCAACGGGAGGAAGAAAATGGTTAAACGTTTTGAAAAAATGGAAGTTCGTTGTCGATACGAAACAATTTGCAAAATGTAGCGTAAAATAACAGTGTATAAAATATGCAAAATATACGTTAGAAGAGGAAGATAACGAAGTGTCGGCAGTAAATGGTAAATAAAGCAAGCAGTAATAAGTCGCAGGTAAAAACGTAACGTGTACTAAATGCTGTCAAAAATTTGGCTTGCTTAGATCAGTCAAACTGACCCTGGAAAGTTGCCAGTCCCAAATTTGTTATTTCTTTCGGCCGAGTCGCGCATTCACGAACGACCGATGACATTGTTAAAGAAATTCTAAATTACTCCGCAAAGCTTTCCAACTACCCTCCATCGCCTTCTTCCGCACCGTATGCCATAAATCAATACTCCAGCGACAGTTTTCAAAATCCTATGACGGATGAAAACCCAGTGGAAATTCTGCAAAAGATGGTACAAGATCGTGCGAACGTTGCAAACCTCGTAGAAAAGAAAGCCATCGGAATTCGCTTTCGTGCATCGAGAAAGATCTGGCTGTTCGTCGAGCCCTAGTCGGTTCTCACCGTCCCCTATCCCACCCTACTCTTCCCGCGGCAGCAGGAAGCAACGTTGTCGCGCACGAGCGCGTTGCGGTGTTGCCGCGAGTCGAGCCTGAGCCACGAGGAATCGCGGGCTGCGCCAGTCGGTATTCGCGTGAGGCGCGAGACAGATGTTTGGTTGGCGTGGCACGAAGCGATCGGGTCATGTGACGGAAATAGCATTCGGGCGTCGGAGCGAGAGAGAGCCGTTGTGAGAGCATTATGCAACCCGTTATTCCCGCGGGCGACAATGGCGAAGGTAGCGCGTATCGCGAGCAGCTAAGGAATAGGCTGCACGCGGCGACACTCTTGTCGTACGTTAGGTAGGTAGAGCGGCGACCAGTGATAGTGACTCGCAGACCGACGTTTTTCCCAGCCGTCGTAAGAGTAGCGTGTTGGGGCGAAGGGTCATGTGGGCATGAGGTGGGCGCTGTAGCCAAGAAAATCAATTTGCAGGTGTCAGGGATGAGGGTCGCCTGCGGTCCTTGGTGGTTCATCCTGACGGGGTTGCTGATGGTAGAGCACCCGTTACGGAAACGGGCCTCGGTCGAGGCCGTGGGATGCGCGTCGGGTTGCGAGTGCAGTCCTGACGGCGACAGCCTCTACTGCGAGGACCGTAGCTTCGACGACTTCCCGGCTTTCTCGCCGAGTGTGCGACATGCCGCGCTCAAGGCTGTTCGTACCGCGACCGTGCCAGCGTCCACGCTCGAGGCGGCCTCCGAGCTGAGGAGTCTCTCATGGACGAGCAGTGGCATCGAGAAGCTGGAAAAGGGTCTTTTCCAACGAACCCCACAGCTGGAACGACTCTCCTTCAATGACAATTGGATCTCAGAGTTGTACCCCGGCGTATTCCAAGGTCTGCGCCAGCTGCGCTATCTCAACCTTACGGGCAACCGGTTGGTGAGCTTGCCGCGGTCCGCGTTCCGCGACCAGGAGCGCCTGCTCGAGGTGAGGCTCTCCGACAACCAACTCTCGGTTTTGCCCTACAGAGTATTCGAGCCCGCGAGAATCCTCGAGCGCATCGACCTCTCCAACAATCGGCTCGTTTCCTTGCCCGATCACAGCTTCAAATCCAACCGCCTGCTACAAGAACTGATTCTGTCTTCGAATCGGCTAACAAAGTTACCCTCCCAACTGTTTTCCGGATTGCAAAACTTGAGGATACTGGATCTCAGTGAAAACGAGGTGGACTCCATCCCTCGAGGCTTCTTTGTGGAACTGGGTAGCTTGGAACGGCTGAATCTGGCCGGAAATCCTATCACCCGACTTAGCGATACTTCCTTTCAGGGTTTAACCAGTTTAAGATGGCTCGATGTGAGCAGAACCAGAATCAACAGGATTCCACACGACGTTTGGCTCCGGGTTCCAAGACTTAACACGCTCATCCTCAAAGAGACCAAGATAAATTATCTGGGTGATGGTGACTTTGCTGGTTTGCATCAACTGGAGGTTTTGGAGATCACCAACAGTCCGCTGCATGAGATTGCTCCCAGGTCGCTCGTTAACCTGCCCAAGTTACGTCGCCTGGTGCTGCGTAGCAACGACTTGACGTTCCTTCCTGCCAGCCTGGCGCACTTGGTCACGCTCATCGAGCTCGAGCTGGAGGACAATCCATGGGCTTGCGACTGCCGTATGTTTTGGTTCGTGAAATGGGCCGAGACGCACGTGCACTTGGCCTCGTTTGGCACCGGTTTGCGCTGCGTTGACGAAATAGACGTGGTGGACACGTTGACGGCGTTGCGATATTTGAATTGCACAGCGCCGGTGGTCATGCGAACCACAGCCACGCGTCAGTATCTCATCCAAACTCCGGTACTACTCGAGTGCGAATTCAGCGGTAATCCAGCACCGTCCTTGACCTGGGTCACACCGAATCTTCGGGTCTTCCATTGGAATCCCGACCCTGCCTTCCCCGACGTGTTCGTCAAGCATCCGCCGGTGCACCAGTACGACAGTTTGTCCAGCAGCTTCGTCGACGACGGTCGAGTGCGGCTTATGGAGAACGGCTCGTTGTTGATCACCTCGTTGCTCCGGCAGGATGTCGGTGTCTATAAGTGCTTTGCGACGAATCCCATCGCCAACGCTACCACCTTTGTCACGCTGCACATGGACCCCATCACGCACTACCGGATCAAGATTCTCAGCATAGGCGTCGGGGCCGCCAGCGCTATTGTGTTCCTACTCATCACGCTTTTCGTACAATTTTTGCGTTATGTCTTCGTCAAGTGAGTATCCTGAGCAGAATCGTTGCATGAAACGTCGTAGACCCAAAGACTCCCCAATTGATACCAATTTGGTACAAGTACCATCATTGAATTTCATATAAGAAACACGCATAGGTCACGTTAGGGTCAGGTTTGGAATGCAAAAGTGTTGCTGATATGGACGTTGCTCTTTTTTTCAGATGCGGCTGTGAAAAATGGTGCCTATGCTGTGGACGCGTGGGTTCGACTCCACGCGCCAAGCAGATCTACCAGATGCTGGACAACATAGAGCAGTACAAAAGCCAGCAGCTGGAACGGCTGCGGGAGAACTACACCCAGCAGGTGCACCGGATCAAGGACAATTGCGCGCAGCAGGTGGAGTGGATCCGGGACAGCTACGAGGGTCAGATGCAACACATCCGCGACATCCGGGACTATGGGACGAATCATCTGACCGCTCTGCGCGACCAGTACTACGACCAGGTAAATTTCAACTATTCGACGCTCTTGTCTAAAATCAACGCAAAGGTCATTTCAAGACAATCCTTTGCCTCCTCAGGTGAAGCGCGTTCGGGACTATTCCACCACGCAACTGAACTGGGTGCGAGAGAACTATGTCTTCCAACGCAACAAAATCCGGAAGTTCAGCTCGCACCAGGTGCTGCGGCTACGGGAGAGCTACAAGTACCAGCAGCAGACTTTGAACAAGGTGTTGGAAAATCTACCGAACCTTTACTTCGACAACTGTCGAAGCGGTTCCTGCGGCAAAAGCGACTCGGCTGTATTCGACCCAACGGATGCGTCTGGCCTGGACACTTACTTCAAGGCAACGGGCAGCGAACTGCGCACCAGCCTGGAAGATATGAACAGCGAGTATTATACGCCGTCAGAGATATCATCGCCCACTCCCCACGTGGCCGGTCACATTGAGCGGATCCACATCAACTACATCGAAAATGGGCCAGTGATAGACAGGGATGAGCGACCTGTATTCCGGGGCGCTAGCGCCGAGGCGCTCGCCCGAGAAACCAAGGAAGGACCCGAACTGTTCGGCCTCCTGGCACCCAGCACCAGCCTGCCAGATCTGCCGCGCGAAACCGTGCTCTAGTCCCGGACTAACTAGTGAACAGGATGATTGTGCTTCCTAGTGTTTGCTGGATGTATTTATGGTCTTTTGTATTTACACTCCATGAAGTACCTGATAGAGTCTACAATGGGGAGAGCGTAAGTAGCGCGGGAGCAGTGCCAAACGGACATTCGTGGATTGAGCCTCGTTGGTCGTTCCAACGAAGAGTATCGTTGTGAGGGAGCCTTATGGCTCTCCAGAGCAGTGACCCCGGTGCGGTAGTCCAACGTTTATGATTGTTCTTGAGCATGAAACTAGACTGTGCCGTCAAGGTAAGGCTGCGTTATTCTTTAGGATACTCTTCATCCGGCAAGACTGTTCCATTCCAATCACACAGAGCACAGTTTGAGGATGATTGATAACACGGATGATTCAGGATGAGGATCACGCACAATGATGACGTTTATCTTGCGTTTCGATGCTTTTATAACTCGCTTTCGAGCTTGTATTCGTTTCACATTTTTAGTGAGAGCATATGCTTCCTTATCGGAGACTCTGTTTAATCAAATGGAACGTGGCGTTGCGGGTGTGAAACTGCAACTGCCGACGACTGTAATTATGTATAAAGCGTGTGGACACTCGAAATGTCATGCATATCATGGTTTTTACGATTATACGACTAGTCGGTATGAAACACGATTCCCGGCCGTTTTCTTTTCCATGATCACACGTTTCTGTATATTTTTGTGTATCTAATAAACGGTATGCCACTTGTCTCAAAGATATCTTTTTGCAAAATTTCGCATCCACAGGACTGATTTACATTTTTAATTAAGCGCGACCTTTCTGTTTAGAATATTTCATGCAGCCGATTATGAAATTTTGCAGAAATTTGAGGGAGCGTTTTCCAGAAAGGAAAGTACTTTTGAGATACTGGTCGAATGTTATGGATCTTTGGGTCGAACGAAACACCACGTTTATTGTACATGCGTCCGTGGCTGATCGAACGCATTCGTTCCTAATCGCGTCTAAAACAAGCGTATGTTTTAATGCTCAAGATATGAAGTAGTGTTTTAAATAATGCTGTATCACCGAGAAATTGGTACATGGTCAATAAAAGTTCGTTATAAATGATAGAAATTGACAACTCTGAATAAAACTATAATGCGTGGGACATTGCAAAATATAATAGAAAATTTATAATCAGACTGACTAATTGTTTCAGTAGAGTAAACTGTCTCTATAAACAAACACCATACGAAGAGATAAAACAATGCTTTGTATCAATGTACGGAAAGTGAATTTTAAAGGAATAAATATTTGCACATATTTATAAATACAACAAAAAATACAAATGCATGTATTTCTCGTCTTTGTTGACTCTATAAGAAAATAATGATTTTTATGGCCTACTTGAGCTAGAGATTTTTTTATCGAGACACTTTACTCCGTACTTCACCTCAATAATGAAGTGACTTAATGACTGATTTTAAGTGTAATTTGATATAAATTAAAAAAAAATAATTATCGTGTTTTATCTTGAATAGTGATAAACACAACAAATATTTCACTCAAATTTGTTTCTATCTAAGTTCCAAGGCTCATTTAAAATATCTATTTTACATCATCCAAAAGGTTATCACATTACATTTGTAAAACAATTCGATTTCTATTTATATAAAGATTCATTAAAGATATTCTATACGAATAATTACGTAATCATTCCAATTATACCTGACATCTCATGTAAAAAGTTTTCTACACTAATTACTGTTACATGTAATTTGTACATTGTGGATTATTTATTGTTTACATATAAAGGCTTTGTATAATTATAAATAAATTACCTAAGAAATACTTTCATGAAAGTTATGTTAAAATTTTGAAATTCTTCTAATGGTTTACGTTTAAAGACTGTTGCATTACAAGTATTTAAAAACAATTCATGTACAATTTTTTTTTATATTGACAATTTTTTACATAAAATTATACACAATGTTCTTTTGTATACAATTATTTGTGTATATAAAACATTATATATAAATTTTATACAAAGTTGAAAGATATCAATATTCATGTGACAGTATAGAACTTGTGTGTACTTTAAGAATTAACATGCATACTAATTACTAAAATAGAATTGGCATTTCATTAACAAATCAGTTATTAAATTAAAAAACTCAGAATATATGTACTTAACACGTTCACTTATCATTTGTTCTACATATTTTATTAAGCCAGTAAATGTTTATATGTAATTAATATATACTCCTAAATGTATAAATTACGTGTATTTTCCATATAAATATCTATGCACTGAAATATTTGTAATATAAACATTGATAACGTAAGTCAATAAAGAAAGCAACTAACTAAACAATATGATATTAAAAATGAAGCTTCACAATCAAATAAAAATAAAATAAAATGAAAAAAAACATATACATCGAAAAAAAAAACACAAGATATTTATCCTCGAGCCTGGTATTGGCGTCTCGCACTTATGCTTCCCTCATTATATATTTTTATAGAATGTAACATTACCAGCGCTTTACATCTCATGTGGATGTGTGGGTAGATTAGATTAGACGGTTGATTGTTAAAACTAGGTGATAACCGATTTGTTAAACATATGTGATGATCTCACGAATAAACACGAATGAGAGAAAATGTGTATCCGATAGTTTGTTTAAGCCTTCTCTCCTCTTTAATTTACATTTTACAAATTTAATGTTAAAAAACGAAAGAGACTTCATTTTACAGTTATTTATCAGGATGGAAATTTGGAAAGTCAAGTATCGAGTTCATTAGAAAATGTGTTCTTCTAATCATCGATGATTGTCTTATCAAAATATACATTATAATGTACACAGTTAGATTGTCTTGTGTTTAAAGAGTTCATAGAATGTCAATGAAAAAAAAGTGTTATGCTGAACTAAGAATAAAATTAATCTAGCTAACTAATTTGTCATGATATTTATAAATTTCATTATAAAAAAGATGTTATATTAATATTTTTTGCAATAAATTAATATTGATATCGATGATTAATTATGTATTAGAAACTGCATCAAAAATTGAAAACAGAAATTTACATTTG
>JABFPT010003787.1:1862-13340 GCA_022817245.1 Nixonia krombeini
AGAAAAATCGGTTTAATGCTGCAATGTTGATATTACGATATTATTTTAGTAATCATGTAAAGGAATTTTCTCCATTCTTGTAAAAGTATGTGAGAGATTGAAACGGATTGTTACGAATCGAAGCGGTAGTTTAGCTAAAGAGAGCTTATGATTTCAACCATGCAAAATTACATTTATTCGTATTAAGAGAGACCGTAGAGCATATTATGATAATACGACATAGACACTGAATGAACGGTAGTTCCTTAAGGTCAAATGTGCAGTAGTTTTTTCCCCATATTTCGATCGCACTCATGGCCTTTCATCAGTTTTAACATTCGTCATACAACTTGGGTTTTTCAATTTTGCCTCGTACTGATTACCCGATGCTAATCTCGTCTGCATTTTCTTGACTGGTTCACCAGTGGTTCAATCTCCTCCGATGCTTTCGTTGTTCCGTACTTTGTACGTCGATGCCGATCCATTGTAGATGTTATATATCGAACACTCGTTGCACCGTTGTTTCAAGAATTTGATCAAATATTTGTATCGAGCTAAGCAAAATATTAGACGAATCTATTTGGTACGTGTACATTTGTGGAACATTCGGTTCCCTAACGTGCTTTCCTTTTATGCGACAGCACAAAATATTGCTGATGAGCGAACTCGCAATGTCCTTATTTTGTCATACTGCGACTTCAATGCTAATCCATCCAATTTCAAGTCAATTAGATTCTTTTACATAGATGAGAACAGTTGGGACGCACACGGAAAATCAATTTCAACCGTAGTAACATTAAAGTTTAAATTTACATCAGATCGCCATTACCGCTAATAACTATGATTTTCCAAATGCAATTTAACGAGTGCAGAAACAAAGTAGTAAATATTTATTAACAGCTATTCCATTGATATATTTGTGGACGAATAAAAAATCGAGTTCGACGTTTCAACGTTTATCGAATACCGTTAATCCGAAAATTGGAAAGAAACAAGGGTCAATCAAGCGTAACGTTCATGGTCAGAGACCAGGCACGTACTAGGCATATATTCGGGCGCGAAATCTAACATTTCCTCCCTGTTCAATTTACACGAAATTCGCGACTAAATGAAAGCACAAACTTATTGAAATCTCCACACTCCAAAATTGCTGTAAAAATGAATATAACCACTGTTGGAATTCCATCTATAGTTGCTGTATCAAACGCAATTACATTCTTTCTCTTTCAATCACTATCTCAATTGACGTTTGTTTTCACAAGATATTCCATGATGTCGTGATTATTAATGTAAATATTTGTGGAAATAAAAAATATGTTAAGATTTTGAGTATTTGCCACAGTGACCGAAATGCTGTTGAGTAAGTAATAGACGCTCAATTTCTATGTGCCTTCGTTTTTTTTAATTTTTTGTAACATGGCAGGAAATGTGTGAAAGTATGATTGAAAAATTTGCCAATTAGTTGTTTAAAACGGTACAGCTATGTCACCAAATGAAGTTTCAAACATTTACATTCGTAAGGACTTCTTCGTGAAACATAATTAATAATTATTCAGGTCGGTGGAACATCGACATAGAATTCAGTCTTGAAAATCCGTGCACGAAATCTCTATAGTACAATACGTATAATCGCTTCTCCGTTGTATTCACTAGCTTGCAAGCATTCTTCCTCAGGCTTTTTTTCTTTCGTTCCTTCGAGTAAAAAACATAAATCGTCTGCTGCGTTTGACATTTTCTATTTCTCCTGTTTCTCTTTCGTCACGTTTTTCTTGCTCTTTTCGCACCGCCGCTGTTCCTCATTTAATCTCCAATAAGATATAGTACACTCGCCGTTCGAGATTCAACTGTTTTTCTAACTTAATTGTAATAGTTAATTTTTCCGTACTTACGACGAAATCAAAGCAGTGTTATTATTTCAAGCTTATCGACCTTACACATAAGCGTACGTACATACACGTATATACAAAAGTGTGAGCAAATGTCTAAATTATGTATTTCCTGTAATTTGCATTTAATTTTTACAGTTTTACTTATTTGAACATTTTTTGTATTCCTAAAAATATGATTAACCAAAATGTAAGGTCGGAATATGTACATTACGTTACCTCTAGCTAAAATTCGTAAGGGCATAATCAAAATAGAATTTTTTTATTATTTTTCATATTACGAAAATTCAAATGTATGGTTACATGTGGATTACAGTTGTAACATGCCGGACGAGAATTGTTCTTCGTTAACACTTTTCGTCTAGAAATTACTCGTTAATAATGGCCCAAAAAATTAATAAAATGTGTTATGTATGTTACATTAATCCATCAAAATGTGCATACCAGAAATCCGTGTATATTTGTGCAAAATATAATTTTCATTTTCCTGTGTACGAAAATACACGTAAAAAGTGCATCAATGATATTTTGTATCTACTTTTCGAAAGTAAAGTCAAATTGTTTCCAAAACTCATAAAATACTGTTTCCAAAAGGTCAAAAGGAGAGTTTGCACATTCATTCTGCGATCTCGGTTTCATTTGATTCCCAAACGCGAATATTTTTCCAGTAAATATAGTTTATTGAGTAAACGTGACTTAACGGCGTCATCGTGCAACAACGATCTCCTCATTTTCAGCATTTGAGCCATCGACGTTCAACCCGTGTCGACAGATTGCTCGTCTCACTTTACAAAATTAACCCATGTATTTTAAGAGCACAAGATCCTGGTACTTTTGGACTCCTTGACCAATGAGTTGCACGAACGTATCGAGGGGATGTTTATTCTTGGAAGCACTGCCTGACCTGCATTACATACTTTAGTCTGCTTGGCATTTCGCGATCAATGATTCCCTTTGATGTCAAACCAATGAAATTCGTACGGATGAAAAATTGAAGGTCTGCTGTCGCCACGCAAAATGACACGTGCTGCCTTGGAATATTTCGATCAACCCCGATTATTCTCAGCGTTTCGAGATTAGCTTTCACCGTATACCGAATATACTTCGTTACTTGAAATGTATGAAAAGGAATTTTCAGTAACAATAAGCTTTTCTGTTTCATTAAACAAATATGACTTTAGCAATTATTCATATAAGGATTAAGATACTTTCTTACTTAATTCTATGAAGTAGCTATTGGTTTTGCGAAATTGTCGGTATATTCATACTGATATTGTCTCTTTTGTTTTCTAAGCCGACTGAAACACGGTACTGCTGCCATTCTAATCTTTAATACTTCAAATTCCATTCACGGCATCGAAATCATTGTGTTTTTTATCTGCAATTGCCGACCTCGCTTTTTGTTCGTGTCGTTGCACACAATTTCCAGGGTATCTCGTATTACGTTTACGCGGCGAATTACTAGACGTCTCTCCGACATGGCATGGTATAAGGTATATGTGCCTTGTTACTGTGTCCGATTAATTTACTATACAAATATTTTCAAAAGAATCACAATTGTTTTCCGAATAGCAAAACATCAGCTGAACACAATATAAATTCAACAAAATTATTCTAGTTAATGAACTATTTCAAAAGGAATGTGCAAATGTTCGTTAAGTGTCAATAATTTACAAAAACTCGTTGAATGAAAATAAGAATTTGGCGTTGTGGTATGAAATAGTTTTGGATATTGGATAATCTATTCGCCACATGTTGTCTTGCAGTGTAGCCTTGCAGACGTGCATTGTGTGGGCGCCAGCGTTAACATTGAATAGTAACGATATGGCATATCGTATGATAAGTTAAGTAGGTATCAGTACAATGTGCAATAATTGTTGTTTCATTTCTTCTGCATGTTAACTTCACAACATTGCATTTAATATCTCCATTTAATTGACGACGAACGATTATTTTTATTCTTATTATTCTTATTATTACTATTATTATTGTTATTATTATATCAATTGTACAATACGAACTGTAGTCAAATAGAGTTGAAATATATGTAGAACAGAAATTCTCAATTTACGTACAAACAGTTATTCCTTACATACCCGCTAGACCTATGGGCTAATCGAAAAAAGAATACATATTTAATGCATAACAAACACTTAACATGTGAAAGAAATATACATCAAAAAAGTAATATTGGGTGTTACATGTTGAACATCTGGGTTTTATAACATAACATGAATTAAGTAATAGACATCTAATAATCATGATGAACATTTAATTGAAAAATGAAAGCAGTGATTCCTGAATCTGAAAATTACGAATGAAAGAGAAGTGTAAACAATGACGATAGTAAAATATTGGGTTGGCAAGAAGGAAATTTCGGTTTTCAGTGTGAAATAAAACGGAAACAACCGAAATTACTTTCTTGCCAGTAATTTTAAATATTTGCAGGTTAATTATCTTAAATAATGTTTCTAATGGTGACTAAAAGGACAAACTGTTTTCGATACGCAAATGTCTCGAAGACCGTTTACCCACGCGAATAAGAAGCTCTCTGGTCTTTTTTATTCAATAGCTTTTTTATTGTTTTAATTATAAAGAAGTAACAAAGAATAATGATTTTATGATGTTCGATACTTTTACTCTCTCGCTTTTCTCTCACACACTTTTCTATATTCATTTATATATTAAATATCGTGGCATATATATGTGTATATATATGTCGAGATATTTCTGTCAAATATTTACTACAAATTTTCTCTAGCAACGAGTCTCATATGTTGCATTATTCCTACGTGGATAAATCGTTTGAAAAATCCCTTTAACAATTTTCATTACTCCTCAATTTAAATAAATACTCTTTTAACATCTGTAACCGATGAAAACCAGTATTTAAAATGACGTAAGAACTAAAGAAAATCGTGAAAGTATTACAAATAAGACACAAAACCGTTTTCTAGTGCGCTTGTTGTCTAACAAGCTTATGGATCGTATCCATGAAAATTACAGAAGAGACTTTTTCAAGTATTGTACCACGGTGTCGTATATGTATGTGTGTGTACACGTATATCGAATGATATATATACATACATATATATATACATTTATATATATGTATATACGTACATATATATGTATATATATATGTATATATTAAAATTAAGCTCACTTTGACGAGCGAGGAAGGAAATAGAGAAAATACTGCCCTCGATATCCGCGCAATCGCGCTTGAATGAGTCGCCGATCGATCGGCTTTCGCACAAAATTACGAGGAGACGTGCTTCATATTGGCCACGTACAATGCTATCATCTCAGTCACGATTTGAAACACACAATAATGACAAGTTTAAATCATTGGTACTAACATGGAATCGAAGTCGCGTATCGGCTCGATTACGTTGGACTATTCCTTCCATCAAAATGTCGCGTCTTATAAATTCTCTTACACCATATGCAAAAGTTACAATTTTATTCGTACTACGCTTGTCTCACTTTTACCACACGTTTGTATACAAAAGTACCATTTAAGAACACTCCTCATCGAATTCACGTTTTTACCTATCATAATTTTTTACAGTAATTTTGCGTCTTTAATAACGTATTGGCAAACATTGTTTTTAAGAAGTAATTTATAACGTACCGCAAAAGAAATGTTTCGTTAACTAATATGGAAACATTTGCCATTTTTAACGGCCCGCTTTCTTTTGGTCTGAAGCATCATAATCGGCGAAACGAACTGAACTGCTATCGGAGACAATTATTTATAAAAATGCAATGAGCATAAATAATCGTTCGCAAGAAACGGGCGAGTGCATAAGGAACGTCTTACGACTACGAATAATGAAAATACATAATTGTCGAACTTTTTGAGAGTTTCGTATTTAATTCGAATCGCTATCAATTGCCCTTTTTCGAATGATCATGATCATAATAGAATTCGAGCCAATTAACAACACTCGCGATAAACAACACTCTCAAACTATTTGGGATTATCACCTAAACTATACAAAATTCCATCAACTATATGGGCGCCGCCAATTGAAAACTAATGTGTGTACTAAGACCAGGCGCCCTGCCCTCGACCTAACCGATGACTTACTGAATCGCGCTCGACGTGTGACCTATTGTCCGATTTTGTGAAACTCCGGTCGAGGTATTTTACATTCGAGTGTTGGCACAGCGCGATCCAGGAGCCCGTTGTCGGCACCACCCTTGTCCGAGTTGCGTATTACGAGATCGCATGGAACAGAATGTAAAGAAAAACATGATAGCCCTCCTTCAATTTTGTCATTCTCGCCACTTTTTTACACGTAGGAGAAAAGAACAAAGATCTAAGTCAGCTAAGTCGTAATAGAAATTTACAAAACTATGTCTCATCTGTGTACGATGAACGTATGTTTCTCGAATGAAATCATTCCCGCACGTGTCGTAGGTGTGAAACATTTGGCACTAAATTTTTGCATGTTTGATGATACTATTCTGTACGTTATACTTTGCCAACGATCTATTGCTAGAGATGTTAGATACTTTTACAAATACTCGATATATTTTACCGTATAAAAAATGGAAACGATAATCGTTGCAGAGCTGCAATCAGAATAGAAAAATCTTATGACTTAGAGCTTTTTTCCAATGTGTCGCAACTTTTACTCGTTAAGTTTCATACGTAGTTTTTTCTTATACATGAATCGCCAGGCACACACGCATACGTGATTCGTCTCAAATGCAACATAGCATGCTTCGCTTCTTCACGATTAGACGAAACTTTTCTTGAAACTTTTCGATTCACCCCGCTCCTCCGCTAAATCTCTAATGGTGACACAGCAGTAGAACTCTCCTGTTTTACTAATGATGAAAGACCACTCTGCTTTTAACGTCAGTGGGAATTTTGTGTCTCGTCAATCGATCGATCAGTCAACCGTTCGAACGTCGGTCAACTGAAGACGATTTTCTCAAATGCATCGAAAGTTATTCACTTTTTTACTCTAATTATACTTTAATCCTTTCACATTGCACGCCTTGTTACCACGCACGAATTAAAATTAAGTACATGTTATAAAATCTTGTTTATCTTTCCATCAATTATATTCTTGCTCGTTAGCGTATCATTTTTTTCCCGTTAATTTTAAAATATAATCCATTTTTGAATTTATAGTTTTCTTTACTCGTATCCCATAATTTATATTGTATAAAAAATATTTATAATATTTTTCAATGTATCTCATTTGTTATATTTTACACATTACACTTTTAATTGAAAGTTTTACAGTTTGCTATTCGCACGATGAGGAAGGAAATAATGAGAGTTTGCGTTTATACATACAGAAAGGTGAAAGAATACTGGAAAATAAGCACGTCGATTTCCTGCTTTGTTCTCAGTTTTTCCGAATGTCTGGACCTACTTCTTCTCTACTTTCAATAACATCGCTTTAGAAGTTATGTGCGGTAGCTACGCCTGTACTTAAATTCGACAAAACAATTTGTAATCTAAAAGCGTTTGCGGTATAAACAAAACTGCGTATTCGGCATTTACATGCGCAACACTTCGCAACCAAATAATATTTCCATATCAAAACAGAGGCCTCAATTCAGGGTAAATACGATACTTATAAATTTACATGTTCGTAGGAAATATTCTTTTATGAAACTGCAAGTTTTCAGTTTTGTTATTGCTAACGTTGGATAATTTTCACCCAAATGTCTTATTCTGTAAATCTTAATTTATTTTACCTGAATTTAGTCTTACGTTAATTTGTCATATTAATTTTGAATTGGCTGTCAAATGGACAACATCGTTACGACAACTTAATATTGATTTCAGTGAATTAATTTTGTGAAAAGTGTAGTATAATTGCATTGCAAGTTATTGCAGAATATCAATTTAACAATATAATGCGATTCCTTCAATTATTTATTTTGCATTGTGTCTGCCGAGTAAGTGCAGCGGTTAACTTTACACAATTATACACCTACAATGTAATATCATCGGAGAGTATTAAAACGGCGTAATTTGTTCAAAGATCTTCATGCGTTTGTACGGGACGTACAATCGACTCTTGTCCGTACAACAGCAAAGTAAACACGAGAAACAAAAAGCGAGAAGAAATATTTTTTTTATGTCTCGTTTATTGTAAATTATTGTAAAACAACGAATAAAAGATGCTTTATTGTTCATTACAGCGTATAACAATTACAAGAAACTAATGTTACAACATTCGCTACAAATTTGACGATATCCAACAACTTTACTGAAAAAAGAAGAATGAAATTTCACGTCGTGAAAGTGTACTGAACGTGTCCATTTCTTTTCCCTCTTCCTAAACTAGTCATGTAAACGTTGCAAAAGCAGAAATCGACTTAAAAGCATAAGGGACTCAGAGGATAAGTGAGAGACGAAACTCATGATTTTGATTAAGAAGCGCGTACACATGCATGCGTACACGCACACGCGCATATGTATAAGTACCTCTGTTAAGGGACCGTCGAGACAGTGCGCTACGGAACTTTGCGAAGGAGCGCAACGAGCATTTTAATCTCGTAAAATAATTTCACTTGGAAAAATGCGAACATTTCCCCCGATGTTATCTCTGTCGATCGGTGCACTTATTTAGAGAAATGAATGCCAGTGCTTCCTTCCTGTTACTCCCACGCAGGCACGAAACTTCTTGAAACGTTTCGCGCTCGTGGGCCCTTACGTGCCATGCGAAATCACTTTCGTTAGTTTCTCAACTTTGGATCGGAACGTATATTTCGTCTTACGAGCAATGCAATGAAACACACTCGTCACTATTATATTCATATAGTAAAACAGGTACGGAAATATACATTTGAGTGTCGGACGATTACGATACACTCGTATCCTCAAACGCCTTTCTTCCATGCGGGATAGTAACGAAGATGAAGAAAATCATGTAGCTTAATATGCCGGTTGCTTGGTAACAAAAAAATACGGAAGGAAACTTGTTGAGCCGAGCGCTTGCGCAAAAAGGGGTTTAGCTTCAATAACTACTGCTATGGATAACAGCGAATAAGTATGTCCTCGAACATATGAAGCTACAGACTTTCCGCGAATTCGTCCCGTTCGCTAGAAAACTGTGCTCTCGAACGGAATGAAATTCGCGGTGTAACGCTATCCTTCTTTTTTTTTCTCACTTTCCTACTTTCTCTCGATCAATGAAACGGCCTTTAAAGGCGCTCGATAAAAGCATTATACACGTAGACACGCAAAAGCAAGTCCTGCATCTTACCGTTGCGATCCTCGATCGCTCGCGCATTCCTCATTTTTTTTATTGGTTCTGTTCGATTCCGGTTATCAGCTGATTGTGAAATATAAAAATACAAAAAATAATTTACAAAATTATATAAGATATATTTTACAATGCGAGCCATCGTCGCGAACGTTTTATTATTTACTTATTTACTTTGTCCCGTTTCTCATCGTTTGTATCGTTTAACTTCACATTTATATTATCGAGTGACGCGCTCGACAAAATTTCAAGAAACGTTTCACGTTCGAGCACACACGCGTCCGCTTGATCGCGGTGCGAACCCCTACGACGTGCCGGGACAGACGTCGCGTCGATCGGGACTCCACCCGAAGCTTCGAATCGCTCTATTAAACACAACGTAGCTGAGAATTCACCACCTTATTTTCAAGCGTGTTTTTTCATTATGCGCGATGTATACTGCGATGGGCGTATACTGCGCGTATACGCGCGCGTAAAGTCGGTATCGGAATCGCCGAATAAGATGACCGAAGATGGAGGTATAATTTGGCCACGACTTTCTGTATGCGTCATCATGCATACGCCCGTTGTCCGAGATCAAAGCGAGATGAGGAACTGTCGCTGAGCGTATGGAAAGACGCGCCTGAATGAAATTGACGGTTACTGGAAATGGCGGTTCTGCAAGAACGGCGATCCCGGCACGACTCTCAGAGCACGTGCACGCGTCGAGAATTAAGAGAGAAAAATGAAATAATAATAAAACGCTGTTGTGTAATTATCAAATGACTGTATTGTTAACAAAAATATATTATTATGTGTAGTCGCGTGAACGTAAAACCACAGCGCAGCTTTGTGCTTCGCTTTCGTCATGATTTTGCGTTGCAAGCGCCTCAGTTCGGGTAATCAAATATCATAAAAAACAACAATAACAAACTATATGAAAAAATCCTTACGACTAAAATAGTAATCTTTACAAATAGTAATGACAATATATTACTAAAAATAATAAAATAGTCATAGTAAAGGTCATAATAAAATAGTAGTAATAATAGCAACGTATAGTAACACGATTCATGTCGCTGTTATACAAAAATAAAGGAACAAAATCTAAAGCCAACGAAATACGTTATACAGTTCTAACAGTGTATGTGTATGTGTGTGTGTATGCGCGCGCGCGCGTGTGTGTGTACAGTGGACATACAAATCACAAAAAAAGAACATAATAACATGGTGAAAGATACAAAGAAAGAAAATATGCATTCATCGATATTCCGACCGACTGAAAATTCACATACACAATATGCATCTTTTCCATATATATCGTCTATATATACGTGTGGCTTCGATTGTAAAGTAATAATAAAATGTTTCGCTTGTTTCTATTAAGGTCTCATTTCTTTTATGTATAGGATAAATGAGTTCTCTCTCTCTCTCTCTCTCTTACACACACACACGGTCTCGTACTCCTTTCCTTGCTAGTTCCTCGCGTCTCATTCTCACTGTCATATGTCATATATACGCACTCGTTCTCGCTCGCGTCTCCATAAAGAATAGGGAGGGAGGTGGTGCTACACACAAATGTAACAATATGTTCGGTCGTGTCGAGAGCTCGGCGAGATGGTTGTCCGAGGTGGCACATCACTCGCGACGATCGGCCGAGCTGTCGACCTTTTTTAAGGGAGGAGGATATAACGCGAGAAATCATGCGCACTTACTTGCCTAAGAATTCGGTTAGCGCGTGTTCTGTCGTGTGACCATGCGTTGACTAGATTTTGTCTATTTCTTCCCCGCCGGATCATCAGCGGGTTCGAAGGAGAGTTGCGCCGCGCAGCGCCACGAGTAATAAAAGTATCAAAATTTCGATCTCACAGGACGCCGTATGACTACACGCATGTACAAAATCGATGCCGATTAGGACCTGTAAATATAAATTGAGAGGTGTCACACTTCTTGTCCTCATCCCTTAAAGTACGATCACGAGTAGAAAAACGTAAAGATAAAAGATGTCTTCGGGTTGAAGGAGTTCGGGAGGGCTTCGACACACCGAGGGCGACTTGGGTAGGGTAGAAAAAGGTTCCTTCTACTTTCGCGGGTAGATAGCGACGCAAGGTCCGCGCGACGTACCGCAAAGTCGACACGGACTTGCGCACTTCCGGGCCCGACGACGCCTTTCCGCCGACCCACCAGAAGTACTACCGCGATTATCTAATTTTATATGTACATATATATGCACATATACACACATGTAAATACATATATATCTATGTATATGTATGTATGTATGTATGTATGTATGTATGTATGTATGTATGTAGGCATGTATGTGTGTGTATGTATGGTTGGATATTTCGCTATATTTGAAGGTCAAGCGTGGTGTTGTGGCATGGTTA
>JABFPT010003790.1:0-11738 GCA_022817245.1 Nixonia krombeini
CAACTCTCAATCGACAGGTTTTCTTTATATTAGATTTCGTTATCTCCAGTAGACAGAAGCGCAGTATTGATTCGGGACTAGGTTCCATAGCTGTTTATGTTCCTTCATAGAAAGAGTAAAGTGATATCTCTTAAAATGGAGATTGCGATAAAACTCCTCTGCGACTGTGGTCCTATCGTTGGATACAACGTATCCAGAGTTAATTCAGTTTCGACAATCGCAGCAAGTGTATCACAAAGTTTTTCATCACGCATTTTACAGTTTTGAGGCGCTACAAGAATGGAAAATAGCAATAAGATTAGCTCAAGTGAAGAGGAGTTTGATTTTGAACTGATCAGAAACTTATCTACTGTCCGGATAAACCAAGGATGCAACTTTTTAAATGTTTTATAAAATATCATACAAATCGTAACTACAGAACCCTTAGGTGTACAAATAAGTATCCTGCGTTTGACAAAAGTTGACGCATTCAAAATATGAAGCACTCTTTTCATTCCGACGCGGTATCCGTATGCTGCTAGAAGGATGGGAAAAAAGAGTGGCAAGGGATGGACAATACTTCGAATAAAACATTAGGTGCTGTTCTTTCAATAAACGCCCAATTTTTTATTAAAAACGGCGGACACTAATTTGTACACTTAATAGAACTGAGAAGTTTGTATTTTTCAACGTGTAAATGAAGATAATATATTAAAATACAAAGTTTATACATGTAACTTTTTACATAAATTCATTTTATTCTACCTGTAAGATATTCGTCATATATGCGCAAAATCGTCTCGAGTTGCTACTCCGCCCGGCCGAACATGTCGTCAAGCGTAAAACGTTAATATATTCCTTTTATATAATTTTTGCTCGCGTGAAAGAAAAAGAAAAAAGGAAACGCATGGAACAGTGATCTGCGGAAATCGAGAAATACGTGTACTACTATTCAGCCGCACGTCAGTGTCACTGTGTGAATGAGTCTTGGCTACATCTCCAAAATGAAGAAACATACTAACATCAAATAGACGTTAACTGATAAAAAATGTTCACGCTCTTCGAAATAAAGTTGTTAATATTGTTAAATATATGTACACACTTTCCCCTCCTTGTAAGCAACGGTCAAATTTTCTCTCGTTACTGAATAATCGTGGATTCACACTACCTTCTGCGAAAAGTACAATATATTTCTTCCTCCACGTCTGTTTGAGTCTAGTGTTTTGCATCATGCAATTTCTGTTGGGAAGCGAAACGCGACATACGATTGATACATTTATAGTGAGATATATTGTGTAACGTAGTCCTTACTCAATGCGATTCGCGATATAGAGCAAACAATTTTGGCATTTATAAAATGTCTAATGGGGCTATAGAAATAGATAGAAGCACGTGGATGGTGGATTTTAACTTATTAAACTAACCTAATCAAATCACGTGATTAAATGATAGTGATGAAAACGGTGAACGTGTAAAATTTATTTAAACAAATTGTTGTTGTTAGTGTGCAACGGTACGTACATGCAAAACACTTCGCTTGTACCAACCTCTTAAATTGAGATATGTTAACAGTGGTTTGTAATTTAGTAGTGTTTATAGTATAAGTAGCCGCAGGTTTAGCTTTTTCAGAAGATTTACATAGAGTTATACGTTTCAATTTATGTTGCTTACAATGTGTAAAATTAACTCTTAAGCAGATATATTAAAAATGTATGATCCTGGCAAAGCATTCAGGTCAGATTATAAGTTTGTAGCACGATAATGTGATTTAACCCTTTCGTTACGAACGATTTCTCCAAAAATGTGCACGATGCTCGAGAAAGACCGACAGTGGCTGCGTGTACGCCGCATCGCAGCAACCGGAGTTGCTATGACGGTGTTTATTGAAAAAAAACTTTTCTCAAAACGAGGTATTTATAATATAACTTCAAAATACACGCACTTTTAATTACGTTTTGGAATCAAATAACATTACAGAATGTAATAATTCGTACGATACGCGACTCAAGTCGCCCGCAATCCGTCCGTGGCATTTTATGGAGAGCGATTAAAGTCACCTGTATAAAGGAAAGGATTAACAATCCATGCTCGTCGTCTCCTTCACTTCTTCCCCTCTGATAGCATTTTATTGTTAGCAATGTAAATGCTTAAATAATGTTGGATGCAACCCCCACAATTTATTAAATTCATTTTTCTAGAAAAATGTGACATCATTGTGTAAGAAATTCTTGTAAAATTTGCCCCGCTGATTAATACCTTCGCCGGCAGTCGAGCATCATGATGCCATATTATAAAGAAGTGTGCAACACCCAGCGTAAGACATAGGACAAATTAGCAGAAAATGAAGAAAGATAGGTGTAAGAATTGTCAGTAAAATAATTATATCACTCACCCAGTTGTTTTGATGCATACTGTTGCAGTAGACGCGTCCTTTTCTTCTCATACCCCTTCTGTGTTATGTCACCTACAACACGCAAGAGAATGGGTATGAAAGTGCAATTCTCAAAGGCTGAATCGTGAGCCGAAAGAAAATATGTAGAACAAGGAATTTTGTGCACAAAAAGAATTTAGCATGTTTGGTCTTGTTCATCGAATACGTCAGTCAGAAAGGGTGACAAAAGGGGATAGTTTCAAAAGAATCATGAAACGGTTTTTCTCAACAATGGTGAATTCGGGAAAGAAAAGCACGGCAGAACGAGAAAAGAGGTTTGAACAAACAAATCTGTATTGCCTACAATTTTATATCATATATTGTTATCATTTTATAAATAACAATGTAATACTGACTTTCGATAAGTTCATTCGCCTGTACAGTACTGTTTACAATTTACAACACGAGGTGTTTCGTATGTCCTTTCCGACAAAAACTGAATAGATTAATAATAAAAATCTAATAGTATTTATTTGACGTGCGCTTAACCCTTTCGCTACGGTCGGTGACTATAGTCACCGAACGCCTGACGCTCGGTACGTACGGGCGGTGACTTTAGTCACCCAGCGCCAAATGTGCGCTGCGGACGGTCGGTGACTATAGTCACCGAATATATATTTCTGTGATAATTTGGTGTCTAATAATTTCTTAACTCTTTCCTTTCTACGTGTGACTACTGTCACTCAGGATAATATGCAGCGGTATTGAACGTACGATAAGCGACTTTCATTTTTCCGCAAGTGCACACTTGTGGCGCAGCGGCCCGTTCTGCTGGAGTAGCGCGCCGTAGAATTCGTCCGTAGCGAAAGGGTTAAAGTTCGTACACTATATACAATCGTGGGGACAATAACAGGGATAGAGGTAGTAATGATAACAGTAGTAATAATATTACTATAGAAAAATGGGCACGTGCCATAATTATCCGGTATATTTAGCAATACGGAAACAACACGAGTATGTCAGTTGATCCAGTCTGCGAAAGAAACATGTGATACGTGAAAGAATTCGAACTGTCCAGTGACACTTGAACTTTATACAAAAAATATTTTTTGCCATTTTTAATAATTGACGTACAAACATGAGGTTTTTTTTGCGCTACACCGTAACCCGTTGCTTTCCTGTCCTCCTGATCGTACCATCTATCTAACAAATATTCCTTTTTATAGCACGCTTTGGAAATTTCTAGTTCATTGCTCGTAAAACATAAAATATTTTTACTTTTATAATTTCAACTTGCAAATTGAAACAGTCACTTGTTACAATACCTAAGATAATTGAAAGTATCAGAGAAATGATTAGAAATTCAAATCATTTTATCGCCAATTTAAATTTTAAGCTTCATTTAATATTGTAATTGAAATGAGAATAACTAAAATAGCCTACAATTACACCCGCGAAACTATCAATGAAAAGATTTACAATAGAAATAAAAATGTTTTCAAAACTAATAATGGGCAATATACATTTTGACAATTGATACAGTAATACAACAATTAAGTAATTGGTGGAACAGGTATTAACATATTCAACGTCTTTTGATGTATTATTTCTTTTTCTTAGCCAATCTTTAAAATTTTTTTTGTCAACAAATTACCTAATTTATTAAATTATATCTTAAATACTCTTTAACATACTATATTTTTTATGTAATTAAATCGTACTTAACAGAGCACGAGCATGTTTCTTATTTTACAACTCATCCTACCACTTCCCATAAGTACTTGTGAACTATAAAGGCGTACTGGGTAATATTCTTCATTTTTAACTTCGATTCGATTACAATTCGAATACACTCTTCAAGCTTTGAAAATTTTCAGCAACTTGGTCTTTGCATTAAAAAAAACATACATATAACGATTTTCGGCCAACAAAGCGTTGGGGCGCATATACAAGTTTACGTAACTGACCTAGCGTATTTGTGTGTCTACAATACTGCTAAAAAACTTGTTGAACACTGAAAGGCATTAAAGACAATGTAGTATTCCATGCATGAGAACATTATTCGCCAACAGGATTTAGCTGACAAAAAGATGTTAAAAGGAATTTGAAGCTTAAGTGAAATAATATCTGCTCATAAAACAGACCGAACATAGATTTGCTCAATATATTGATCAACTGAGAATGTACGTTTTTTAACTTTTACACTTTTATTACTACAAAGTCCTCTTACTAGGGAGTTGTCTTCTAAACGATGATCGTCTCTTTGTCAAATACACCGGTTGTCCTTTGTTATTTGCACGTGTCACTTGAGATTGTCGTCTCAATGGCCGTCCTTTTGACTTTAAACAACCCTTTTTCTCTACAAGGATGACCACTGAACAATTTTGTTTACTTATGTTTCCATCATTCGGCTTACTTCCTACTACTAACATCAGTTCTTCCGGGTCACTGTCACTGGATGTATTGCACTGATGGTACTTTGTGTCGTCCGCTATGGAGTCGTTGCTTTTTGTCAAATACCCGACACATTGACTACTCGCAAAGTAATTGTTACTTTTTCTCGAACCTAATGTATATTTTACATGCCGTAATTCCTTGGAGGATAAGTTTTCCTCGTTAAAGTTATCAATTGTCGAGTCCATGCTGGAAGCAATCGAAGCGGTTGAACATTCTGAGTCGAAAAAACTGCAACGATCTTCACCTCGTTTCTCAAAGTGTCCAGGAAAAAAAACTTTCCTATCACCGTGTTCGTCGGAAACAGTAGAAGACCAATAGCCCGATTTACCGCCCGCCTCGCAACCCTCCGGAAAATATCTGACTTCCTGCCAAACTTTGTCATCCTTTTTAGCGTAGGAACGTCGACGTTCCGGTAGTACGAAAAGCGTTGGTGTTCTCTGACTTACAATTTTGGTACTTTTGCGGCACAATCTTTTCTTTGACGTAACGGTTCTGCAGGAGGCCGCACCAGTGTTTACCTCGAAATATTCGTCGGATGTGACGCTGGACGCGGATTTTGCAATGTCTTCCTCTCGTCTACGAAACAGTCCGTTCTTTGTGGTGACCGCAGCCGCTTTCAAATCTGTCGTAAGTTTGGAAAACGATAAGGATAGGCTGAAATTGGAAATCCTCTTGTCGTTTCTGGGTATCTCTCTGTCCTGCGGTACGGAAATCGAGTTAGCAATCGTAATACATTGCGACTGCTCTTCTGCTCCGGAACAGTTCACCTGAGGAATCGCGGCCTCGCGCCATACACGGCCCAAAGTAACGCTAACGTTGCAATGGCAAGAAACTGTCTCAGAAGGCCTCTCCGCCTGATCAACCGGAGGGTTGTTGCGGACTTGTTGTCGTTGCGGCTCAATGTTTTCCACTTTTGTTACGTGCTTTGGTGGAGCTTGCTGTAAAATTGGCGTGCTGCGCATGTTAATCGTAACGGATGACAGGTCGATGTTTCGTCGCGCGGCGTAGATGGATTTGCGTTTTGTGGATTGAAGAAAATCGCGCTTTAAACGTGAACTGTCATATTCGACGGTCTTTCCATCGCTCGAGGAATACAGCGAGCTGTCCTGAATCCCGGCGGAAGCATAATCGTCGTTTTCCGGGGAAGAATCGTAGACGCTGCTTCTAATCCATTTATCGTATATGACCGGTTTCCCCGGCCACGGCAATACTTTTTGCGACGTTTTATCTTCATCTTTCTTCTCATTGTTAGGTTTCTTCGACAAACGATCATTCGACTCTCCACCCTTGATGAAGAGTTTTGTCGCTAGTTCCAAATCAGGTTTCGGTTTCGTTGCTTCAACGACTTTCTGTAAACGACTGCGTCGTTTGCCACGATCTAAATAACTCTTTCGAATCGAAATTCTTTTGAATGATTCGCTCCGCTCGAAGGAAGGCTCATCGCGGTCTTTCTTTAGACCGACGAGCCTCCGCAGGTTCTCGAAGGACAGGGCCTTCATGGACATAGGAATAAGGAGAAGGGAGGTATTGATAGCGAGAAGGAGGAAAAGAGGAAGGAGAAGAAGATGGAGAGGAGAAAGTATATAAGGGAAACGTGAACGAGTGCTATGCTATCACGTCAGAATTTGGCGCGTCCTGTTCGTAGGCTTGTAGACGCGACTTATAGTTCGCAGCTCCCTCCATTTTCATTTTACGCGGTGGATGGACCATCAACCTTCTCAATTCTTTCCCACCACTTTCTTCCTCATATAAGTTAAATAGACAGACGCCACCTCACGACCCTTCGCTCTTTCTGTTTCTTTCTGCTTCCTTCTACTTCCTTATACTTTCTTTCCCTACTCCATCACGCTCTCTCTCTTGCGTCCCTTCACACTCCACACTCCGCCCTCCCGCTTCTATCCTAGTGCGGTTCACCGTTGTTGTCCTCTTGGTAGCCACATCTCTTTGACGTTCGAGTTCATAGCAATTCACTCGTAACGCAAGTTACTGGACAAGGCGTTCTCCACTCGCTGGCTGGTCCCGTTTCGTTGGACTGTTTGACCCAAAACAGATCAAGGTTGGGAAGCCAATGCAACTTGAGTTGAAATTGTTGCCACGAGGCGACCACTACTTTTCACTCACAGCACTCATTCAAAAACACATTTTGACAAATTCCACTGCAAATACACAAGATGTCTAGCGAAAGGTTGCAAAACGACGCTAAAAAGAACAGATTCCACGCGTCGATTCAGATTCAGAACTGATGATGCTACCGGCTGCATCTCAGCTTAGCTTGCGACTGCTTGGTCGGAGGCGTACGAGAGTCGTGATACGAGCGTTAAGCGGCGCGAGGAGTGGTGGCATGTCGCCCATCCACTCTTACCTGCTAGTCCCTCGACTGCGCTCAACATTCTACTCTTCCTCTCGCCTCTCGCCTCCCTCCTTTCAACCTCCCGGTCTCGCCACAACTACCGTGCCACCACCACACCAACAACACCTTTCAATCTTGTTTTCCGAAATATACAAGCCTCCAAAATTGGCTTCATCGAGCCTACATCGCTTTCTCGTAAAAAAGATAAGGGAGGAACGCTGAAATCTGCGAAACGTTTTAAATTACAAAGCCTAAAGTTACGGGTAAGTGTTCGAAATTGAAATTGTTCCTACTTTCCGTATCGTCGGATGACTTGGTGGTCTTCGTCAACAAGCTCCAACACCGATCGTAGAGACAGTGTAGGGGATACTACTGAGTTACTAGCATGTAGAATTTTTCAACGATTATCGATATAATCGATATAATTTAACATTAATGGTGATGTTACGCGATTGTAAAACACCATTTCGATAATTATATGATGAATGCGGAAAAAAATGTAAACGGAATGTTGCTTCTATGTCCGCGTGAAAGGTACCTCTTGTACATGTAGTTATACTGGCTCAGTGTGAACAACAATTTCGCGCATAACCGCTACGATACAAGACAGCTACAAGATATTTGCTTGTGGAGCGCGCTACGTTCTTAGGGGCAACGCGAGCCACGTTCTTGCCTCTTGGCTGTTGAATAGATCGCAGCCATGTAGCGATAGCAGTGCAACGACAAATTAGACGGACAATGTCATCGTGACTTCACAATCTACTATAATCGCACCTGGTTCATCGTTCTGGCTTTGCATTATTAATGGAATGCAAGCTAATGTACACCAGAGAACAAATTCGGTATAGATATGCGCGTGTTGGTGATCGCATATTTCGAAATAAATCAGTCTCGATATTTCTCATACGCATAATCTTCTATTTATATTCTTCCTATACGAACATATACGCGCGCGCGAATTCACGCGTTTGCATGAATGTATAGGTGTATAAGTACATACATACTTATCTCATTGAACTTCTTTTCCCTTTTTTTTCTACACCTGACGTACGTTTACATCTATTACATGCTATTTTTTGTCTGATACTTGATTTCGTACATATTTCCACTATTTTACCATGTAAACTTGTTATTAGGAAGCAAGAAATCGAAAAATAACGTAATACACCGTTAAATAAAGGCGATATTGAAATGCTGTGACTTCGGAAATCGTATGTACTTGCAATACCTTTACATATGAAATATCTTTTTTTGGGATTCTATGTCAGTCTGATATTAAAAAATTATTCTTACTTCAATGTCGACTTAGCGCTAACAAATCCGGATTGAAATATTTATAATTTTTTTAATGCTATTCAGTGGATAAGTTTTACAGTAAAATCTTTTTTGTGATACAAAAAGTAATGGTGCTTAATAAACAAACTTCGTCTGAATAAATTTAACCTGTAATTAAATAAGATGTAATATTTTATTACACTGTACTTGTAATTACAGTAATTAGTTACTATAAATAATACTATGATAACCATAATATATACAAAGTAACTATACTGTATACTTCAGAAATAATGACTTTTCTATGAGTACTGTTTTTCGTTTTAATTTTTTAATATATACTGTTTGTAATTTTGAATTACTTTTGAAAATATAACAAAATTAAAATGAAATTAATAAAAAAATACTTAAAAAAATCAGTTAATCCATTATTCTAAATATACCAACAGTTAAGTCCCCGTTATACACACTGCGTAATTATTTTGTTCTATATATCATTGCTTATTTGTAATACATTATCGGAAATTCAACTTGAATGATGTCCTCTCCAGTAAGGCAGTCCATTATCAAAAGTAGAGCAACTCGAGTGTATAATTTAATGTATAGCATGTTCAGCAAGCGTAGGGTCTTAGAGTTCAAATCTCCGGTAAGTCAGTCGGCAATACGATTTTTTTTGCAACAAAAATGTACGTAATTGTTTAGACAAATGTAACTTGTATTTCATTTTTTGGAAAAACTTGCTTGACAGATTAAACCGATATTCTTTCAATACGTTTAATCAATATCGTTTCAATTCGATATCAGACTAACATCAGTCCAATCTAAAAGTATCATAATGTTTTTTACGTTGGAGGAACGTTCACTTTTCAATGTCGGTCAAGTTTATTTTTTTGCTTTTAATGTCAAGTACTTTTTGATGATGTACAACACGAATTATGTAATATAGAATAGGATAAGTTTCCAAAGTTTTACTCATGTAATGATCACTGTTTAACTGTTTACTGTTTTAAAAGCAATCCTTCTATTCATCCTCACAATACCTTTTATTCTTAGAGGCATGCGCAGGTAATGACTGTGAAATAGTAGAATAGTAGATTATTTTGCATTACTCCCATTCTTTCTCTTTAGCCTTACCTCTAATTACAATAATTAATAACAATTTCTATGCTATTTGCTTTTAAACGATCGAAGCGTCGCTGAGACAAATTGGTAAGCTATTAAGAAATACAGGTGATAAGTATTGTACTTTTAAAGTAAATAGGTAATAACTTTTCAGAATTAATCGTTAAAATTGATGGGGTGTACTGTAACAAACTGTGAATTAGCCTGTGCCAACAATACTGAAAAACTTTATTCACGTTCCGAGCAAAATCAAAGCGTGCAAAAATATAGATGACGAGTAGATCGTAAACGAGTAGATCGTTGTTATTAACGTCTTTATGTGCATTCGGCTGCAATGCCACTTTCTCGAAAGTGGTACTATTAATAAGTACTCGCCAGTAAAAATGATCAAGAACCTATTACTACAAGGGATCAATTTATTGAAAATATACCAACTTAAGAAACTTAATTACCGACTGTAAGAAAAAAAGTTGACCGAACAATAGTAAGTAACATTACATATTAAAACTAAATTCTCTTCCGTACAAGTAATAGAATGTTCAGTACTATTCAGGAATTCAAGAACAGTATTATTCAATTTTTGATTTTTTGGGTAGTTCTTTTCTTTTTCTGGATTGCATGTTTGCTTCTTGTGGAAGATCTAACAAATGAACAATTGTTCATCCGTTCAACCAGTATCGGAATGCACTACAAGTATTTTTTTAGGAACAATTGTTGACGCAACTCATTTATTTACATTAGAACGGTTATACTGTTTTCGCAAGTTTGTCCATACATTGTATACTCGCTGACATCGACATTTGTCAAATGTATATTTGATCTCTAAATTTGATCCTTCGCATATCCTCTTTATGAAAATTGTGTAGCAAAAAGTCATGACAGAACACCATTCATTATACCGATGAACTTTAACTTTACTCACAAGAGTAAAGCTTCTGTAAACAAAAATTTTATTAGCGTAATTAACAAGGCTATAAGAAAATTAGAATTGAATTATTTTTCACCTTTTCCAGACTTACTACAACCGCTACATGTTTACCACACAAATGATATAACTAACTCATTATTTTACTGTACGGTGTATCTAATTACAATGTTCTTTTACAAAATTTAATTTGTGCAACAGTGCAATAATTATTACATATATGTAGCAGCAGCAACCACACAAATAACGATAACAACAATGGGCATTGCATTGCAGTCACATTTTACAGAAATGAGCAATGTTGTTGTATACATGTACGAAATAAACTATCTGTTTGTTCAATACAAGTAAAGATTTGTATGCTATGAAACGCATAATTACCTACACAATTCCAATCAACATTTGTATGACGTGCGCATACCGAATTCATATATTCATACTTTATGTTAATTATTACATAATATTCCTTGTAAACGTTAGGAAGTCAATAACGTATCGTCAAATAAAGAACCTAAATAAAGAAATTTAAGAATTAATTGTTATAAAGAAAGAAGTAAAACATTGCGATACGCTCTAAGATATAAACAATTCAAGTTTGTACATAAACTATAGAACAATTCCTCCCTCGAACACATGCGCGCGCGCACATTAGCACCCACTTTAATGTATACAAAAGGAACAATCTGTTGTCTTATTCTCATCTATTACGAAAGTTTTCTCTAACAAGTTGTCAACTGGGAATTCTATTTCATTGCTTTTGTGTCCTAATTATTAATGTCATAAATAATAAAAGTAATTGTCAATTTCGTACTGCATTATAAGAGTCGAACGCATTTGTTTCCATACATAGCATTACAATATTTCACATTTCAGTTTTCAGCTACATTCAGAGATGCAAATTCAAAAGATAAAAATAAACAATAAAAGCAATTAACGATTTTTATGTACAGCTCCTTGATAAAAATAAATACCTTACCTAATAATTAATTTTCATGGTCATCTAGCTGCTAGTTTGTTTTGCACTGTTGACGTTTAGTACAAGAAACACTAAATTGATATTCAATGAAAGTTTTTCCATTAAATATATTTCTAACTTTATAATTAATATTTTGTTAAGCGTAATATTTGATAAGAAACTTATACTAATTGCATCAATTGTATAAACACTGTAGTAATTAATGTAATAATAATATAATAATTGTGTGGTATGAATGCTGTATTTAAATGTATTCAAAGTTCTTGAAATCATATGTTACTTA
>JABFPT010003792.1:0-13327 GCA_022817245.1 Nixonia krombeini
GTGTCGTTCGCGAGATAGAGAGAGAGCACGCGTTCGGTTGGCGTCTGTCGCGATCCCGCTCGGAGAAGCGGGATCACCCCGGTTGTCGTATCGGTTGTCGCGCCGTATACATAAAGTTCGAAGGAAGTACGTTGTAGCTGTCGTTCGCGGAATTGTTACGCGACGAGAGCGAGGGGAGAAGCCCCTGTCCTGTACAACCCGGAATTTCGAACTGCGACGCGATTTTGAAAAGTATAATCCGATACGAAACGATCCCCATATGTTTGTAACATTCGACCGTCGAGGTCAGGTATATTTTTGTAGCTGTTCGTTAATTAAATTTTGCATAATTGTGTTGAACACAGGACCCGTTGTAGTCAATTTGCTCCTAAGTCGATCCTATTCCTGGTTCTTCCCGTTAGTCAGTCCGTTGCGCAAGAATTTCACAAAATTCCGTTTCACGCAGCCGCGCGTGATATCGTTTATTTGTTTGGTTTGGCAGTATTGCCTGGCGATCCTCATTTTTCGTTGTGTCGTGTCACTCGGACTCATGGCTAAGCTGTTCGGTTTTATTGGGTAAAATTTATATCGGTGCGGAAGAGCGTGACGAAGGGACGTGCTCACAAATCGCCACGTCACACTGTATTAGTTTTATTGTATTGTATCAGGATATGTATCATGTATATGATTATTATGGCAAATTTCATGTTGATTATAATAAACAAAACAAAGAAATAAGAAAGCAGTTATTTACTAAAAAATATTTAATATTAAATATTAAATATTTAAAAAGAGATATTTTTAATTGACTCTGTAAAATTTACGTAAATCATACCCACTATTATCAAAGCGGTCGACGCTTATAATTAATTGTGAGAATAACGCTAATTTGTGCGAATCGCCTAATAAATTAGACATGGTGGAGTAAGAGCGGTAATGACTCGTCCGTAAGGATATTAACAAATTGACAGCCGGCCCCGCGAAAATGCGGATGTCTGAGTCTGTCACTTGAGTAACTGCCTCACGATGATGTGGATTTTTTTGCTAGTATGAGTGTCTTACACATCGATTTGTATTTACTTGCCATGGTTACGCCGATCTTTATTTGTCATACTCTAAAGACAAAACTTATACGATGGTTCAGAAACAATCCGGGCAAGAATCACTCTCGAGCAGTGTATTCCGCAAACAGTATATCTTTCGTACAGTTATGTTTTTGGTTGAACAGTATTAACAAGTTTTCTCCTTCTGTAACATTTTACCTATATAACATGAGTGAAATTATTAATGAGCATATTGCTGACTCTATATTGGATTATTCGATACATTCAGACGATTCTGATATAGAAGTCGAGGACAGCGATAGTGATGTGGGTCCAAGAAGAAGATCAAGAGCTATTCCACTACAGCATTCAAGCGATTCCGATGATTCCAGTGGTTGTGAAATGTCCACAGAATCGCATACTTACAGTGAAGTATGGTCAGATGTCGATAAAATGTCTAAGATACCAGATTTTACTGGTGAGCCCGGGCCAAAGATTTTTCCTACTATAATAAGAAAAGCATAAAAGAAGACGTCGAATTGTTTATTGGCAATGATTTGTTTCAATTAATGATCAATGAATTCAACATTAATTACGAGCAAAATAAAGACAGGCTGAGTGAGAGGAAGAAAATGTCAAAGTTGCGTGATATTACTCTAGCCGAGATGAAAAAATTTCTTGGTATAATTATAACGATGGGCCACGTAAAGAAAGATGTAAAAGATGATTACTGGTGCTCTGACTTTCATACGAGAACCCCATCGTTCTCCACTATAATGCCACGTAATAGATTTCGCCAAATTTGGAGGACGTGGCATTTTTCAAACAGTCAAACAATAACCGGTTTTAATAAGCTTGAGAAAATTCAGCTCATACTGAGCTATTTATTAGATAAATTTAAATCGGTATATATACCTAGGAAAGGACTTTTGCTTGATGAATCCATTATTCCATGGCGTGGAATATTATCTATAAAAACATACAATCTGGCAAAAATAATAAAGTACGGCCTACTTTGCCGTATGCTATGCGAAGCTAGAACCGGATATGTTTCCAACATAGAAATATACTGCGCGGAAGGCAAAAAATTGGACCAGACAATTATGTCATTACTTGATAAAAATATATGTTTGGGACACTACTTGTACATAGACAACTATTATAATAGCATTAAAACCGCAGAGTTGCTCATGACAAATGGTACACGAGTTTGTAATACAATTAGAGCAAATAGGGGTGTTCCCGAGTTTTTACGGCATCTCAGATTGAAAACTGGAGAATATAGATGTAAAAGAAAGGGTGTAAAAGAAAGTTTTTGTACAGGCGTGGAAGCCGAAACAGAAGGTCGTATACATGGTTTCCATGATACATTCGGGAGAATTAATGAAGACAAATAAAATACACTGGAAAACGAACAAGAAATGATAAAACCGCATTCCGTCATAGAGTATAATAAATATATGATGTGTGTAGATTTGGCAGATCAGTATTTATCATGCTAATCCATCATGAGAAAAATGGTGAAGTGGACAAAGAAGATTGTCTTGTATCTTTTAAATTGCGCAATGTTTAATGAATTTAGATCACATATTGAATTGAATGGCAACATTATAAAATTTAAATAATTTTTATACACTGTTGGACGTTCTTGAATCGAAGAATTCGCAAATACTCAAGATGTATTAAATGATACTTCTAGTACATCTCATTCTAATACTTCAAGCACTTCTGTACTTATTCCTACACCACGCACAAAAAAAACTTGATAGCCCCCAGAGACTTTCGGGTGATATGAAAAAACATAAAGTTACCAGAATTCTTGAATCAGGGAAAGAAAGCGATACGTACGACGTCCGTGTAAAGTTTGCTCTGGTGGTAAAAAAACAAACCGAGAGTAGCTTTATGCTGAATGCTTAGTACTTTTACATCTTAGACAATGTTTCGAGAAATACCACACTTGCCTTAAATATTAAAACTTTTGTTTTCTGTATACATTATATATATATATGTAATAATCCACTATGAAATGAGAAACTGTATTTTTTTTATAATTATAAATTAAAAATTTCAACTCTGTTTATATTTTTAATTACCGTTAAATTGTATATGAAGAATATGCAAATAAAATGTACTATTTTACGAAAATATATAACGTTTTAAATATTTTTTTTGACTATTCAGTGACGAGAAACAAGCGAATAAGGCAGGCGTTCGGGGTTTAAGTGGCTGTTACGTTATCGGCGCTCAGGCTTTAAACGTCTCTTAGGTCGCCGGCTGTCAATGTGTTAAGATGATCTCTGGAAATCATACCTCACAATATACAGTGGAAAAAAGGACCAAGTATATTTTGAAACTGTTTGCATAACCCAAAGGACTAACGGTCAGGAATGTTCTACTGTGCATGTGGTGGGACTGGAAAGGAATCATTTATTATGGCTTTCAGATAGCCAAACACTAAATTCGAATGCCTACTGTCAAGAACTGGACCGTTTAAATCTAGCGATTGACCAGAAACGGCCAAAATTATCCTACAGGAGAGGTGTTGTGTTCCATCAGGACATCGCCAGGCCACACACGTCTGTAGCGGCTAGCCAGAAATTTCGGGAACTTGGTTGGAAAGTTTTGATGCATCCGCCATATAGTCTGGACCTGGCAACAGGCGAATACCATGTTGTTGTTGCATTGCAAAACTTCCTTAGTTATGAGAAATTGGCATCACGAGAAGATTGTGCAAATCGATTACTAGAGTTTTTCGCCAATAGGGACCAAGACTTCTATGAGAGAAGCATTATGAATCTACCTTTAAAATGGCAATGAATTATACAATAAAACGGTGTATATTTGACCCACATCGGACAATCCAAAACATTAAATAAAGTCTTGAAGCTCACGTAAAAGTAATGAATTTCTTTTTCCTCAACCTAATAGGAATTGAATATTTGAAATTTCACGTTGAAGCGGAACGATAATGGGATGAATAGCTGCCTTATGCGGTGCACGCGTACAACATTAGTAAAGTGAATGGACCAGGTTTACTCCGTATGAGCTATTACTCGGGAAAAGGCCTGTGCACTGACAAGCTTACCTTCACGTGACGAAATACTGACCTATGACAAATACTTCCCCGACCTCACCAACAGACTTGCCGAATAGAAATTACATGCCGCTACAAATTTACACGACGCAAAAATGCGCTCTAAAAGATGTCACGATTGAAAATTAAATATAAAACACTTCCATGCCGACTACGTGTATGAATTAAACGGGAGGAAATAAGGAAAATTCGCGGATGAATGCTTAGGCCTGTAGAAAATAATAACAATAAACAAATTCCACGGAGTAATCGTGCTTGATAAGAAAAATCATGAACGCACCATTCCCATGAACCATATTAAACCCGCATTTTACCCCGAAATAAAATTAAACTCTGTACTCTTTCGAATAAAAACCATAAGAATAATATGAGAAAAATTTGCGATCCACGACAATATAATGCACAACATGATTTCTCTGAAATTAACTTATACCACTATTCTTCCCTCATAACACGGGCACAGAGCGGCTCTTTTCTTTCATGTCACAGGCATTAACGTAGGTGGCAATGAAACAAATACAGTGCAATTAAAGACCAACTTTTGAACAGCTGTTGGAAAAGGAAACATTTAGAAAATGACCAAAATCTATAAAAATAGCGTAAATTTAAGTTCATATTATCTTGTATACATTTATACTCCTACTATTTCTTTTTTGCGTTAATATTCTTATTATTGTAGGCGTATATGGGAAAGAGTATGATCAGGAACCAATTAAACCGAGTATGTATTTTCAAAAATTATATTAACGGGTATAAATATCGCAAACAAGCAATGTGACGGGAGGACGCGGGCAAAGGTTCGGCAACGACAACTGAACGTTCATACAGAAACTGCGCTCTTCTCTACGAAATCGTCACTTTTAAAGGTAATAGACACAAAAGGGAAACAACGGTGAAGCATCCACTAATTTACTACTCTGCCTGCCATTTACATCTTTATTACGCCAAACACCTTCCTTCAATTCGGGAAGAGTTACGCTTAAAAATCTGGCAGACAGATGATGTGGCCGCCAAACAGTTTTCCTTTGTCATAAAACAAACGATGACAGTTAACTGCATCACAGACGGTAAACGTATAAAAATGTCTACATTATTTTATACATTTCCGTACATTTATATTTTTATAAATTTCTTTTAGATATTGTTACGGCCCTGCGTTCCGAATCCTGGTCTCTATTGCCGGGAGCGAGAACCAGTGTTCTGCAGAAGGTGAAGTGGCCTTGAACTTTGGCTCTGTCGAGCTGTCGATTCTAGTTGTTGTCGAGGTTATCGAGGTACAATGAGTGAGTTGGGAGGTGCGAGAAATAATGGTGGTTGACACAGGCATTTGAAATGCGCTGATGTGTTACATTCGGTTCTACACTTCGCAAATTAGCGACAACTTTCGGCATTGGAAAAATATATGAAGATCGGCGGCCCGTAACACAATGTAAATAAATGTAAAACAAATTCAGTAAACGTTATAAGTACTTGTTTATATTGAAAAATATTATGTTGTAGAAACGCGCACGTCTATACATGACTTGCAAAATGTCACTTCCCAGTGTTCGGAAATTTCCTTTTCCGACATGTAGTCATGACCAGGACAATCAATTTGTTTTAGAATTAAGTGCCTTGGAAATGATTTGCCCGATTTAGCTCATAAAAGGATGGGCCAAGGAAATGTAAATGAAATCTTTACCATTACTAAATTTATTAAGAACAATTGCCTGCTACTCTAATTCCATTACTAGAATTGGGCTTGTCTTCTGAACTGGAGACGGCGGTGGTTTATGGTTGTACGGGGCGAGATGAGTTATCTTCGAAGGATAGATTCAGATGTTCTCTTCTCTTGGGTTCGTTGAATGATATCCTTTAAATTTAGGGATATAGAGCTGTGTACAAACTTTGCACAGCTCGCGATTTCGTCCCGAGAATATGCACTCTTCGCAACGCCAAGGTAAAACCCCCGGATTTGTCCGGTGGAAGACTCGCCTCCGAATTTCTCGCTCCGCTACTTGCCGCGTCTGGACGTCTATTTCTTCCGCCTTTAATAATTTACTTAAACGTAATTTTTCTTCTGTGTACCGCCGACGTTTCCCTAAAAGACTCCTTCCCCTTTTACACGAGGGGTTTGTCGCAACCTCTAATTTCCAGTCTTCCAATTCGCGCCTCCTGCTACTATAGCCCGTGCTTCATTGGATGGATTTTCTAAGGTTCGAAGGGGAAAATGTAATTCTTGCGTTCGCTTGAGAAATGTTTTACCCAGTTGCTTGGAGTGACGTTTAGAAAAGTGACATTGGTAAAGTCGTTAGATGTTGAATAGCCAGCAGGCATTCACTTCAACATGAAATATATGTATTTGTAATTGTAAGACGGGAAAGTGTAATCAAAAGGCATTCACTTCGACGTATAATGTATATGAAATGTTATGTTAAATGCTGATGCGTAGCCAGATGGCATTCACTTCAACATATAATGTATATGAAATTTCGTTAAAATACTGACCAAGCAACGAATAAAGACATTCACATTAATAGTCGTACTGCAAATTCAATAATTTGATTTATAATTTTGTACTTACTCTTAGTTCTTTCTGCTTCTTTCCCTGTAGATTTTAGAGTTTATAATTTAGTAAATAATTTAACTCTCACGGCATTTCCTCTTTGGAAATATTAAGTTTATTAATAAAGAATTAAAAAATACAATGACTCCTCTTGGAGATTGGTTTGAAAAAAAATATAATAAAATGGTTCCCAAAGAACACAATAACTCCTCTCGGTAGTCACAGGGCGAAGGCGCTTTTCTAATGCTCGCACGCTCTTTTAAACCCCATAATTGTGGGTGTAAAATGTTTGAACTTGCTCCTAAGGTGGAGGGAAATGTCGGCATTCCAATTGGAATTTCCTATGGAAAACTGGACTTGTTTCATAGGCCCATAGGGCCCCAGGAAGGGTGAAATAACGAAGCGTTATCTACGCTTTTTCCGAGGACTCCGGAGACGGGATTTTCCCTTCTTTCTTTTTACAATACAATAATGTATTATTTGTAATAATAGTGTAATGTTTATAACCAAGGGTAATGTGTGTGTAATGTTTGTAGTGTTATAATAATGTAATATATATGATTTGTAGTATTTGTACTCTTTATATAACTTTATAATGTTTGTAAAATAGTAATATTATATTTGAACCATTTGTGTAATATTTGTAGTATTTGTAGTGTTTGTAACGTTTGTAGTGTTTACAGTGTTCGTAATAGTAATATGTAATGTTTATATGTATGTAGTTTACATATACATGTTATGTATGTAATAATGTAACATTTATAAAGTAGTGTTTAAAACATAAAATTGTAGCAAATCTATGAAAACCTTATAAGATTTTCTATTGATACTTGTACTCATGGTATTCACTATAATGTTATTATTATAGTATTTAATTTATTATATTTATTTTATATAAATGTCAAAGAATTGTAATTAGTAAAATTAATTGAAAGTAGTTGTTATAATACGTAAATTGCTTGGATTATCTATTTGTATGTGCTTTTGTTAATGCTGCTTATTTGTTTCTAATCATATGGGTAATGATTAATTTCAAATATCTTTAGTTATTATAAGTAATCGTTGCAATTTATGTTATTTATATGTTTCTGTATATTATGCATCGTTCTTTGTAAAATGTTCAAAGACTTGTATCAGTAAGTTTGACAGATGTCTCCATTATTGCATTGAGATACTCTTATGTTGACCAATGGTATTATGATAGGTCAAAGATTTTCACCACGTCAAGAAAAATATTATTTATTAAGGAATGTATCTATCTGTAAGACATGTTTTCTTTTCTCACGCGATGCTGGTGAAAATCTTGTCAATTTACTGAAGACGCTTTATCTATGGGACCATTGTTTGTATATGTATCACCTGCGTAAACTCAGCGTATCTGGTGATCTTGTACAACTAATTTCTTAAGTTCCACACGTAGCGTGACATGCTACTTGGCATGTTACAAAAACATAGAGCCAAAAGTGTTATCGAAAAAATAGTATCGTTAATTAAAACTATACGACGATAGGAGATTCAGTATTTTAATATGGACGGGCATACTTTTTGTTCTTAGTACATCTTGCGATGAATTATTATTAATAGTTTTTTATTTATAATTGTTAATAACGTAATAAATAAATACAGTCAATAAATACAGCAAAGATCTATTTTTATCTCAGAAGCCTAAAATTCATTTCCATTAACCTCATAGATAGATCAATGTAATGTCTGAACGAATTATTTTAAGAAGTCCGCTCTATGGTGCACCTCGTTGGTGAAAGACGTTTCTTCATAAATATTCCAGAAATAAACTTATGTATGGGAACAAATAATCTGTCGACATTAGAAGAAATAAACTTTTTGTCAATTCAGGAACTATTGTCGACGCACAAGTTATATAAGCTAGATTGAGAATCATAAAAACATCTCACTTTCAGTACCAAATATGTCATTTTATAGCTTGATCCGATTCTAAAACAATTAGTCTAACTTACTTCTACTGCACAAACGTCAACAAATGCTGCAGAACACTTACTTATTTACATGATGGGTATAAAACTGTGTTGTATTTTTGGGGTATTACATACACACAAACATTACTTTTGTGACATAATTAACAAGTATAACATGTCTCCAAAGTACTCCTTTTCACTTTTTAATTTATGGACTTTAACTCATTTACTTCGTTTTTCAATAATACTCATTATTTAAAAAATAAAAATCACAGTATTGCAACTTAAAAATTGTTTAAAGAATTTCTTTACACCTACTATAGAAAATTTCAACATAAGTAACTTCAGGATAAGGCAAGTGCTTTTATCCATTAATATCGTGATTCCAATTGAATTCAATTCAAGCTCATTTAAAATATATGTTGTGACAACTGTTCATATGAAGCGTTTTTGTTATGTTGTCAACATCTCAGCCTCAGAGCTCGGTGCCCTACGTCCGTCGTGACAAGGACATTAACTCGTTTCCGAATTAATGCCCTGCACAAGATACAGCCCTATTTTGCGTACGCAAGGACGGGTCAAGGAAATGTAAGGCAACAATTAATGAATTCCCGGTGGCTTAATCAATTGAAGATTATTATTAATACAAACAAAGACAATATGATATAAAAATTACCCGAGAAAGAAAAGAGAAACACGCCACACTATCATGATTGCTTTAACTTCCGCAGACGGGTTCACAGAGTAAGCAAAATCGAGATTTGATGTTAAATTACCACGTGCATTTTTAAAATATATTTTTGCCCCGTTGTTCAGTAAAACTGACGGAAGTAACCTCAGAATCGAGTCCCATACTTTAGATTAGGAAAATAATCGTAACAGATCCGTGTAATTCGCGATCAGATCTAGCCCAGGAGGCATTCACCTGACGCGAGCGTTAAACGCTGAGGTCTAGCCCAGAAGGCATGCACCTCAACGCATATGTGGAAAAATCGCGATTCGCTATGTTTTACCTCGCGAAAGCTTATGGTCACTTCAATTAGTTCGAACAACGAGTTAAATAATTCATTTATCGAAATTTCGCGACATGGGGCATCCGTTACGGTCAACATAAAAGAAAAGAAATCGGTCAAAGAAAATAATACTCACTCATAATCTTTTTCAAGACTGCAGGCAAAACTCTCATAAATTTGCCTGGTTGTGTGGAGAAACCAAATTTGCACAACAAATATATAACTTATAGTTACGTTAGTTTTATTTAAAATAATTAAATGAAAGAAATCCAATTACAAATACAAACACAAATACAAGTACAAATGAAAATACAAAATACAAATGCAAATTCACACTACTGTTCAAGTTAAGAAATTAAAATCACTAAAATTTATACAAATCAAACTTAAAAATTAAATAGAACCGAAAAATTGATATATATATGGTAAAAAAATGAAAAGATGAAAGACAAACTAAAAGTTAAAAGAGACTCGGACTAAAAGATAAACAGCTAGACTAAAAATAAAAATGTTAAAAATTAACGCTTGCACGTTCTTTTAAAACCACGGTTTGAGGGCGGTAGTCGCCAAATTTCCTGTAGTGGAGGGAAATTTCCCTTTTTCCAATTACAGTTCTTTTCGGGAAACTTGGTTCATTTCATAGGGTCACGGGGCATCAGAGGAGGGAGAAAAAGCGCAGCGAGGCCTTAGCTGCACTTCTCCAAGAGCAGAAAAAATGGGCTGTGTATTTCCCTCCACTTAGTGCAGCAGTGTGTTTTAAATAATTACAATTTGGTTTAAACTTTTAAACTTTTACGTTTTAAACCTTTAAATTTTTGTGTTTTAAACCTTTACCTACAAAGGGAAAAATGCATTCGTTCAAATGTTTAATGTTTCAGATTTACCATCAATCATTTGTAACGTTTTAAACATTATGATTTCATTATTTTAAAGTTGTTACCTCTTTAAAATTGCTACCAACCTTTGGTCAACAATGGGTGCTTAAATGCATGACATTTTGAAAATGTCTAAACCCTTGTTTAATAAGTTAGTTAGTTAGTAACAATTTTATTCTAACAAAAATTACATAAATATTCTTCGCGACACTTCCTCCTTCAAGCCGTCCGTTTTTCGATGAAACAATGAAGCTTTGTATTTCGTGGCCATGTGGGAAACACATGTCATCGCTGTATCTCGCGATATTTTCTGTTTAAGTTTCCGATTTTATTACGGTCACTCGCGGACGTTTCAAAGAGTTTCTGTTTCTGTTATCCTCACTCTGCACTTAGGAAAAATTATGTGTTCTTAAGGAACTGCATATCGTTTGCGTTTCACGTGCTCTTCCTGTGTTTTGAAGCGGCATATGAAACGTCAAACTTTACTATTTTTAAATAATAACTTCGCATTTTAATATAAAGAGCATGCTGGCTCAGCATGTTACATATTATAAAAAACAACACACAGTTTTTTTATACATCAAATAACAGATTTGGTTAATTATATAAAAATAAACATTTATTCTCTTTAAATAAGTGTTTGTGAAACGAATATTATTACTTTTAAAGTTATATTACTTAAAATTATATATTACTTAATATTAAATATTACTTAAAATTTCTTTAATTCTGTTATCGACTTGTGGTGGTTATTATCTTAAACATTACTTCTCATTGTTTCTGGAATAGTATTCCTGTTGCTTCGTAAACGTTACTTCGTATTCAGCCTTTTCAGATCGTTCAGACTTTTCAAATCTCGTTATAATCAAAAGTAAATAAATAAAAGTATTATCCTTAAATGCGAGTGAGTTACATTAAAACATGTTCTCGAATTATTTGAAATCTCACTAGAGCAGCTTTGTTGTTATTCGCACGAGGCCTCTTCAATAAGTTCGTAATGAATTGTAGAAGTGAGTTTTGAATAACTGTTATTCAAGTGTTCCTTTCTGCTTTTTGTTCTTCGTTCGCGTTACTGTTGTAAATAAACTGTATTGGGATGTACCGTAACACATTTTCCCATTTTTCACTAAAAGCATTTTTTTTACTAATTACAAATATGTTGGCATACAGTTTAGTATCAGTATTCTTTATACATATGATATATTGTTTAGAGGTAACATTTCCGTTTTCAATACCGTAAATATTTTAATGCAAAAAATGCGATTTTCTATTAAAATGTTAAAAAATTTTACATTATCTTACCATCACTTACTAATTACAAAAGTAATAACTTCATGAAGAGTTCTATCAATCGGATGCATCGTATTCGTAACGAATACGCGTCTGCATTTGTTAATGTTTATGCTACTGTAACGTAGATGAATTAGCAGATGAACTATCTGACAAAGACAGTACTACTTTGCCAGTTTATTATTCAAATATTCTAGATTGAATAGCGTTATTATGTACCGTATGTAGTTTCCACTTCAAAAATATCACTGTTGCAATTCGTTAAAAAAGTTTAACTTAACTATATTTTTCATTTAAAATACAAAGCTAATTAATTGCATTATGATTCTTCTGACATTAAATTCGAAACTTGTTTCTTAGTTTCACGAGTACGCCGACCAATTAAATGACGATAAAGTTATATTGTAGCGACCATGGCCCTACAGTTATGATGTACGTTTATTTTTCGAGTTGTTTGAAACGCCCGCGAGTCAGGTAATGGCCGCTGACCGGCGCCTTACCTGAGTCGCGCGGCTAATCGCGAGCGAGTTGACACGTTAGCGTGATCATAAGGGAAAGTGCATTTTTTCTCCCTTATGACAAAGAACGCTGACGTGTCCTGTAATAAAAAGTCGAAGTGCGCTGTTCGAAGGAAGAACTCTTCCTCATTCCTTTCTGGCTTTCCTCCGGACACGCACTAAATCGGGCTACGCATCAATCGCCGATTCTCGCCGTCCACGTGCTCGAGTAATAGTAAGTCTTTTTGTACACCATTATTAATTCCGGCATCGTATTTGTTTCATAAATAAAAACAGTGAACTCCATACCGCGACATCCTTTCATTTCACACGCGTTACCCCACAATATTAAATAGCCATTTCTCCCCTTCCTATTCTAAAACATATCTTAAAAAGAAGCGATTAATGAAAGATGAGTTTTTAATAAAACTAAATTGTCACCTGAACTGAAGAAAATTCGACTGCTTCATTTTGCAATACTTCGTGCGAAGTTCTTTGTCACGTTAATTCTATGAATCAACGCAGCAGATAATTCAAGAAAAAAGACAACTTTTGTAAATGCCGCACAATAGCCGAACATTTAGTCGAATTAAAAGAGCGGGGAAAGATAATCGGCAGTGATGCTCGGTGGAATAATCCATGAAGTTAACTACAGAAGCAAAATAAATAAGTACCTCTGAGCAATTAGGTTTTTTCCAGTATGCAGCAGGTGATTAGCGCAAATCAATATAGAACGTAATTAATCAATCAGGCGCTCGTTAGATACCAATTACCAGGGCCAATTGCCTTCGTTAAATCATCCTAGCAGAACTCTTTTTAACAACGAAGTTCAGTGGCTGAGTCACGTTTTCGGCGTTTGCATCTTTCTCTTCTCCCAGAAACTGCGATCGGTCATCTTCCTTCGAACCTCGCCATCACTCTTTATTAATTTTGCTCTGGATGGTTTTTCTCTTTGTGCAAAGTGGCGATGAAACGATTATAAAGAATAAAATGGTTTTATTTTGTCGAAAATTTATTTTCAGTTCATTTGAATAGTAAAGTTACGTAATGCAGCCCT
>JABFPT010003798.1:0-10826 GCA_022817245.1 Nixonia krombeini
TCGCTAGTTTCACTTTTGGAAAAATGTCGAAAGATCAACTTCGGCTTACGGCATTGAATTATACACCATTGTATAGATCTCGCGACGCACATTAAGAAAAACCCCACATATAGGCCATTCCCTCCATGAGGAGCGAAGATATCGAGGGAAAAAGTAAATTTCATGGGGTGCGGTTTTCTACCGAATTTCAAAGTTTTCGCCCTATGACTCATCCTCATTGAGGAGTTTCAAAGTAAACGAGACACCATTTGTCTCTAAAACGCTTTAGTAGATTATTATACTCAAAATTACGTATTGTTAATTACAATAAAATCCTCTTGTACATTTATAACGAATACATAATAAATATATAAATATTCAATTGTACACTTAAAGATTACTAATTTGCAAAATTATATTCGTAAACAGAACTGAATAGAAATCTTTGTTAAGAAACCTTGGAAAAGAACAAATTAAGTAACGAAGAAAGAAACTGTTGTTTCTTCCCTTTGATTTTAGTGTTTGTTTTGTTTGATAAAGCGAGATGTCGCGTTCGCTTTGAAATTATACCCATCTACGCTTGAAAAATCGCGTCTCACATTTCAGCTTCACTTCCAGGGAAGATCCAAAGTCGATGTCGTGACTTTTAAATGTCTTTATGAATCCTTGCCTTTGTATACTCCGCAAAGAAGTTTTTCCGCACAAAGGAGCTTTTTCCCGGAACACGACTTTGCAATTTTCAAAATACACACTGTCCTGCGAGTCTTGTTCGGATTGACTTGAAATTTGAACTGTGTACTCGCAAAGCGCGTCGAAAAACGTGTCGGTTGAGGTATTGGCCGGAGTGAGCGGATGCGAAAACATGCCCAGATGGAAATACCATTTCTTGATCCACCTTTAAAAATGCGCAAAAAATTTGGTTAATTACAAGTGCAAGATTTAAAGTGATTACTACCAAGGCGACAAATCACTCTGACTAGTGTCAAGGACATGAATTTTCATGAACGATTTAAATGCATGGAAATTAAATTGGACAAGTTCTGATTAATCTTCGTTCGCTTAAATTGGACAAAAATAACGAACGAGATTTTACAACGGACAAAATTTACACGTGTAAACATCAACGCACGAAAACTTGTCCAAGAAAATGTCCAAATGGAATTGGACAAATTTCAATTAATTTTTGGTTATGTAAATCGAACGAAATGTAAAGATAATTGATTCAGGTGATTGTAGCTTTTTTACCTGTAGTAATTACAGGTAACTGTAAAGATAGGCATGTATCTAAATTTTTCAAACTATTCGATCGATTTGATTTTTCCAATTTGTTAGTTAAATGCAAATTAATGCAAGAAGTATCGGTGCATAATTCAAGTAATTACGAGCAGGGACAATTTGAGGACATGCTTTTACAGTTTGAGTGGCACGGCTGAATTACACGTACGTAGCTGAGCTCGTGTCACGGAGCAGGCCTTTATTGGAAACACTTCCTCCTCCTTGAAACGTATACCTACGTATACTCGACCCGAAATTGTTCCAAGATACCGCGCAGTTCACCGAAGATTAAACTCAACATTGTAACACGTCGACTCTAAATTCTGCTTTCAAGTGTTTGCACGCGAGACACAGCACTTCTTTTCATCGCGTTCGAATCTGACAGCTCGGCAAACAAATGTGCCAGCTTCTCTCCCTTTGTCATTTCGCCAAAAAGCTGCGTCTCTTCCAAATATTTTGAAACAATTACCGCCCCCCTCCCTCCCTCGCCTCGACCCCTCCCTGCCCCTATCCGGACGAATCCGAAAATACCATCTGAAGGAAAATCGGGGTCTTTGGAGGAGAACGGTTCTGAGTCCGATTTGTCGTTACAAAATCGTTTACAGATAAAACGTACGTTTTTATTGCTCGCCATTGCAGACGAGCGTTCCAAATTTAAAGAACCGAGTTCTCCGAATATGTACCGTTTATGGGGACCGGTTAGTTTCAACATAAAACATACTCCGCGGTCTATACTTAGCTTCTTTAGGGTCACAGGTTTCTTCATAATCTTGGTTTTGGTTGGTGGTGGTGAAACTAATCAAATGATCACTTTCCAATAGAATTCGTAGGATGAAAGAAGCAAGTGGATACTTCCACAGACAAGTAATTGTACTGACAAGTAAATGTATATTTATTTATATTTCTTTCCAGTATAGAACTATGCTTCAAAATATGTCGTTAGTTATATTCATATTTTTAACAATATCACCCTTTATTTTGTTGTCTGTTATTTCATTTGCAGTCCTGCAATTTTCAATCCTAAATCACTTTATTTATTTATTTTACACTACTTAAATCAAGTGTAAAATACAGTAAATGTAACTATAATTAAAATTCATCTTCTGAGAAATGTAATTTCTCATCGCACCTCTTGATTTGGACAAATGTAACTACGATAAATTAAACAGTAATAGATACATTTACTTTGTCGTTAATAGTTTTCTTTCCCTTAATTAGCGACTCTCATTTGACGCTTTTCAGAACACCCCATACACAAAAGTAACACCATCCGTGTACTAATAAACTGTAGAATGCAGTGCGCACGTTGATTTCCATCGAACGTCGAGTTTCAAAATATCGTTGTACGGTAATAAGTTATTTACATGACACACTACTTGTTGCATACGGCAATCATATTCACTGCATTAATATGCAAATGCCGTGCATCGCGATTCCGAATTAACTCTCAGCCGAAAAAGCGGCTGAAATTATTCATGTCAACTTTTTTTCACGTTTCGCGACGTGTTGTTAACGTTTTCTTGACGTTTCGTTAACGTTTCCGCGATGTTCAGTCGACGTACCCGTGACATTCCATTATCCGTTCAAATTTCCGGGACGTTACATCAACGTATCTGCGATAATTCGGTTAACGTTCTCTTGACGTTTCATTAACGTTTGCTCGACGTTCCGTTAACGTTCCCGTGACGTTCCATTAACGTTTCCGCGACTATCAGGTGACATTTAGACGACGTTACATTGACATTCCCGTAACGTTCCTTTAACGTTCCCACGACGTATCAGTAACGTTTCCACAACGTTCCGTTGACGTTCTGTCGACGTTCCATTACCGTTTTCTCGACATTCTCTTAACGTTCACGTAACGTTCATTTTACGTTCGCCTAACGTTCCGTCAACGTTTCCACGACGTTGCATTAACATTCTCGCAACGTTTTATCAACGTTATGTCAACGTTCTGTTAAATAATATCTTATATTGCCGGGAAGAGCCACCGTCGTTTCTGACATAGATAACATTTACCACATTCGACTCTTCGCTCCAGCGCGTTTGTTATCACACGCAGTATCCAATTGCACGCCGAAGAAGTTTATTCCAAAGCGGCGGACATCGCGAGCGGCAAATCCGAGCTATACCGAATCGTCTTTCACACGTGGCCGTTTTAAAAGGAACTTTTCAACGCCATAAACGCATCGGTGGTTTCCGTCGTGCCTGCTTCAGACTTTCCCTCGATAAACCAGCAAAACAGCCGGACTACACCGACCGGTCGCCCGATCAATAAAGATCCGATGTAGATACTTGTTCTCTCGATTAACTCCAGTGTACGGCCTTTCTTGCACACTTTCAATACCCGTCTCTCCAGTTGCAGAAATTGCGGTCGAATAATAACACCAAGATTAATTCGGCTACTAAGCAAATGACTCAGACGATCGATTAGTAATAAACTAATAAAAAGTAACTTTTCCAATCATAACGGAAATAACAAGGAAGTAAATTAGGTTGCAAATAAAAATGACAGTTTTTTACTTTCTTGAAACAAAAAGGACTCATTAAAAACACGATAAGAACACAATCCTTCATTTTTTTTTAGTCGAAATACCGATTAAAAGATCGGTAAAAACTTTAGTTTGTGATTAACAAAGAAAACCTGAATTTTCCATTTCTCAATCAATCGTCAATACTTCAATTTGTATATGAAATATTTATCGTTGTATGAATCTTTGGCTTTAACTGTATACAGTTACAAATAAATCGTGACGTATGTCTCGAAAAAGTCCGCGTCAGGCTTCGGATACAAAGTTGAAAATTCGTAAACGCATTTTTATCGAGTCGCGGAACAACAAGAATTAAAAATACATTGTCCGGATCGATTCGCGACTGTCTTTAGCTGGCGGTCCGAGGTGCCTGACCTATCGCGGTGCTACTCCACTCGGAAGTATAAAACTTCGCGCTTCTCCACTGAATTAAATATATTCGCCCGTTAACTTTCATCGACTATCGGCGATTTTAGCCCCGTTTCAAAAGCACGCTTCTCTTTTGCCACTTTCGCACTGCCAATTTCACCCCGCTTGGCCGCAGTTTTGCTCATCGCGGATTTGTCACGTGTTATCGAACTTTGATTAGCGGCAAAATTAGTGTACACTTTAGTTTGCGTGTGTATGTACGCGCGCGCGCGCGCGTATGTTTGTGTAAACTTGACTCCAGTTGTGAGGCAAACAGTTCATTATTTTTCACGCAAGCAAAATGTTAGTGCAAAATTTATAAGTTTCCACTACGTTGGCTCCGCCATGAGGACGTGAAAGCTCCACTGCAGAAGGTTAATATACGCGTACGTACACACATACATACGTACACACATATTTCTAAGCACGCGGCTACATTGCAGTTGTTACATTGATTTTTATTTTTCATTTAATTCAAATTGAGAATAAAATTTTCAAACGGTATTTCGTCCCCGAGTGTACGAATCTTTTGCGTCAATTGCAGCTTTGTTTAGTTCTAATTTTTTTTTTCACACTGAAGTAGATTTTTTTCAAGTAGAGGTTACAACATTTTGCAAAACTGACTATGTTTTTTCTCTCCAAAATTTAGTTACCATCACTTTCAATTTTTTGTTTACTCGCGTACGCAGACTTCTTTCCCGTGGTGTTACACACATAGACACGTGTCTATGCGTGCGTGTGCGTACCGCCCAAATATGTCGAATAAGACCGCGCAATACTTGCAAACTGATTTGGCAGTGAACGAACGGATGTTGAACGCGATTCTCGGAAAAGCGATGTATTATACGTACTTAATCCCTGCGTTTAATTGAACATAATTAATAGCCGGATAAACTTGACAAATTACTGAGCGAGGTGCATTTACAGTGTATTAATTTGAAATTTAGCAGAACAATGTTGCAAGAAAGGCTGATCACAAAGCCGAAGATTTTGCCAAAAAAAAAAAAGTAACGTCGTGTGTTGCTAATTAATGTAAAAAGTAATGTAAAGTAAAATTAAAGTAAGTAATGTAAAAATTAATGTAAAATTAATGTAATTAACTAAAAAAGTAAAAAAAACGTCTTAACCAGGGCCGTATATCGTGGGGGCGCCACTTTACCCGGTTACGTGCCTCGAGTAACATTCCTCGATCAAAGCCTGATTACAATTACCCGACGTTCTAACAACTACCTTGTCAATGCCTTACCAATGCCTAGTCAACGCCCCGTTCAAGCCTCTACACACATTCCAGTTACGTCGACGAATACCGCAATTTCCGTCCGGAATGTCGACAATCGGCCGAGATTTATCACGTCCCAAAATAAAAAAAGGCGGGCATACGCGAGTTTCGTTCAGGCACGAAAAAATGACGGGCTTAGCGGGGTGACGTCACGCGACCCTGACGTAGAAAAGCGTCGGCGCTATTTCGGGACCGGTGAATTACACATCCGCCAGTCTTCCACCTGTGTCGTCGCGCGAGCGGCCGGGGGAGGGGGGGTGACAGGGAAACGTCGCAATTGATCACAATTTCTTTCGCAATCGATTAATCGTGAATTGGCCGTGATTAACGAACGGCTGCGGAAACGGCGCGTTTTACCGCTGCTATATTCATCTATCACCGGTCATACAAATTAAATTTGTATTGATTATCGTGGGTAGGGGTTGGTATGGAGGGGAGGGGGGAGGGTTCCGCCCCTCCCGAAGAATATCACTGGCAGTGAAGTTGCGGCGGATTGGATTTTAATTAGATCCAGTAGTGCGGCGAGGAGGCGAAACCATCATTCGATACAGGGGTCACGGCGAGGGAGGCTGCACACTGATTATCCGATAATCTCATTCCGCTCTTGAATTACGACGTTGGCGCACCTCAAGATTTGTTAGTGCTGTATTATCGGCGCCATCGATCATCTTACTTTCGAACATCCCTGCAAAATTATAATAACGCCGAGCAGGATTGACTATGTTTTATGCATAAGAATCTACATGCCGATACACGTGTGTGTGTGTGTGTGAGAGAGTATACGATATTAGGCGCTGACGCCTCGAGCCTGGTAACTATGACTAGTAACTTTTGTATCGGCAACAACAATCTCTACCCACCATCCGTATCTATTCGCGTCGTTTACGGTAAATTGCGATATGTATGATTTAAACGTGTTTGCACTTGTAATTTATAGGTTAGGTTGTTTCTGGATGTATATCAAAATTTGACCTTGAGTGCAAATTACACGTTGCCGAAGACTTGCAAGATTTACGGACTTTCCCGAAATCCCTGCAACAGTTTGTCGAATCGTTCTAAATCTAAGAGACGTCTTTTCGACGTGAATTAGGTTAGGTTAGGCTGGGTGGGGGGGGGGTTTAAGAGTCGCAGGGACAGCAGACCCTGGGAATATAATTTGGCACACACGCGAACATTCGTACGTGCGAGCCGCAGATTCGGATCGGGGTCTTAAGTCTTTCCATATTTTCCCTAATTAAGTTCCCCCACATCGGAGTCATCGCGGAATATCTAATTCGACCCGGAACTCGCATTGGACCGCAAGTTTTGCACTCGGAATTGAGTTACGCGATAAAGTCGTCATTACGTTTCCGCTACATTTTCAATGTAGCCCGGAAATGAAACTGTTCCACGAGTCATCATATCCGCAGCGTTTTTACGACCATTGGTCTCTCGTTGATTCGGACTGGATTGCGTTTCAAAGTCGAAAGTCGTGCCATGCCTTGGGAACGATTCGGAATCTAGAAATAATGGAATGAAAAAGTTTCCATCGCTTCGTAACTTTTACAAACGCGCGATAAATAGTCCAATGAGAGGGATTTATTTTTGAAATGAGCCCGCGGTAAGTTACGCGCCATCCCCTCCCCTCACTCCCCTCCCTTCCCCGCGGCTCATCCAATTCCGTTGATACCCCGCGGCGGGAAGGGCGTGTATACTCGCCCTGAGAATGTCGGATTACGGAAATACGTTTCGCAATCAGTCTCGTCCAAAGCGGGGGAACGCGTGATAAAGGAAACTGCCCACAAATTCGGTCACGTGACTGCGGGAGGGTCGACTTTTATACGAAAGACGATGGCCATGTTTCTTATTCCGGGAAGGCATTCCAACTTTTATTGTATCGCGCCCCGTCACTGACGTAGCGTATCAATAATGCAATACTTCTAGTTTCTCGAGAATGGGGAAAAAATACAAACGACACACTGCGATACATATAATAATAGAAACACGTTTCATCGACGCCGTTCGGATTGTGCCAATGAAATTCCGCTTGCTCTGAAAAAGCATCGACTTCCGGCAAGCAAATTCTTTAGCAATTTCAGACGAGTGTACCTGCCGGGAAATTTCTATCGATCTGATCTACTCGAAGAGAATTGTTTTGTTTATGGAAATAATTCCGTTCGACTGAGGAGGAATCCACTTCCGCCAAATACATTTCTTCATACATGAAGAATATGACTCGTTGGTTCTGCGAATCTCGAAATTCTCTACAACCGTCACTCGCCAGTATAAAAATCCAAAGTCAATTTCCACCCTCGAAATCGTTTCTCGCAAACGAGGAAACGCGTCTTTGACGTTCCAATACATCGCCGCGTGTTATAGAGGCGGATCAGAATCGGGCGCGCGAAAGCCCGGCTTTCGAAAGGGGATTGGTCGAGAATCCCCTCGCGGAAGAAATTCCCCGACAATTTCGCCAACTGCTACGGGAATCCTCTTCCCCTAAGTGGATTCCTCCCCTCCCCTCCCTAAGTGGATTCCACCCCCCACCAACGACCGTTTGAAATGCGCGGTCCGTCATCGAAACTATTTCGCAACCTATTACGATTAATCCGCGGAGGCGATGGACAATTACGGAGCGGAAAGTGTTGAAAAGGCTCGATGAAAACAATATTTTCCGCCGTGACGCCCAAACCGCGATCAGAAACGGACGGACGTGACTGCAATGGGGAAGTCGCGCCGTCAGCGGCGGATCGCGCGACAGGCCGCAAATGCCGGCTCGCGCAATTGTCGGGCTGGGGGTTACGCCGAATCGCGTGCAGCCCCGGCGAAAGTGGATTCACGGCTGCGAGAGCGCCTAATAATCCCGACGCCGTTCCATTCTCCGGAATTAATCAGCCCTCCGTGCGGCGAATCGCTCCCCCACGCCTCGCCGCGCGCTACCGCCGCCAGACTCGGCCGGCAAGACTCGGCCCTGTTGTGCGGATGAACTGGATGAACCGAAATTCAGGCTACAGCCCCGAACAAGACCGACCGCGACAGCCGTGGAAATAAATCAATTTCCGGATGACGAGCTGGTTTCCCGGTCGCCCGATTTTCGTTGGAATCCGGTTTGGTATTGATGTTTTGGCTTTTTTAGTATGCGAAGGGGGGGGGGGGGAGCGGAACGACGGTATTGTAATAACATTTGTGATTGTAATAGGTTTGCAATACGGTGTGTTGCAATTTTGGTATGACACAGTCTCTTGATTTGTTTTTAGATCGTAGTACTGTGTTCAGTTTACAATTCTGTGAGAGCAGTTTGCTTCAATGCTACATCTATTGTAATTTTTACAGTACAGTCGGTCAACCGATTGATTTTGTAAATTACGATATTTATTATACAGTTCTATGAGGACTGCTTATTTTTACGTTACATTTATTGTAATTTTTACATTACATAACTGCTTATCTTTACATTACATTTACTGTAAATTTTACAGTACAATCAGTCAATTAATTTTGTAAATTACAATATTTACCATACAGTTCTATAAGAGTTGTTTCTTTTAATACTACATTTACTGTAATTTTTACAATACAACTCATTGACTTACTATTTACATTGCAACGACTACTGTAGGATGTTTTAAAAGTTATCACATTTTATACCGCATATACCATATCCTCTTTGCAACACAATCCATTAATCTACATTATAGTTTGGGACTGTTTTGTAGTGTTTGCTACAAACCGTTGTAAAAATGATCTTTTTCACAGTATTTACTACAATACAGTCCATCAATTTACTTTTTCAATTCACCTTCTCTGTACAGTGTTTACTATACAATTCATTAAAAGTTACCTTCCCTTATCTCAGATTTGTGGTTTTGCAACACAGTTCGTTAATTATTGCCATCTCGCTTGTAATGCTTACTGTAAAACCCCGTAAAATTTACTTACAAAATTACTCCCTTCACTTCAGAATTATTCTCTGCAAATGCGACCGTACGTTGCGCCATACTATTTCGGCAATACTGTCGTATAAATACCGTTAGGAAAACAAAGCCAGGGTATAAATCTACCACTGTTGTAAAAAACCAAAAAAAAAAAAAAAAGAAAACAAGAAAAAAAGAGTCCGCTGTTTATCACCGTAGCGGGGAGATTAGTCATTGCCGTAAACATAATCACTCCCTTTGCGTTTGTTTGCAAAAGAAGAAATCCTTTATAGCAGCGCGCCATACGCCGTCATTAATCACGTTTTTTTTCTTTCGTCCGGCAACAAACGTTGCGGAATCAATTAACAGTGCCGTTGTCCTTAACGAAAATGATTATTCCCATCGATCCGAGCCCTCGAACGCGAAACTGTGTCAGTTTCGCATCAGGAGCGGGAATAATCTAGTCGTTCGCATTTGCATGCGCATACACCGGAAATCAGTCCGGCAATCAAACCAAATCTTGATCGCGCAACGAAGTTACGGCCATAATACGCGGGCCAGAGCGTTGTATATGGCGCTCGGCGTGTACGAATTCAGGAATAAATCCTTAAGCAACCGCTGCCGAAACGTGGACAATCCGCCATTTTGTTCAACGGAATTTTATCCAACGTCGGCCATATTTGTTCGCCAGTTTGCCACAATAGTCATTTTCAGTCGGACGTTGCATTGCAGGGGTTATTTTTTTATATAATTTTTTTTTTTTTACAAATAGGTAATTTGAAAGATGATAAAGAAAAAAAGGGAAAAACTTTCAAAAAGAATCGTTTTTTTTTTAGAACGGCTTTTCGCGAGCTCCGATCGCACACTCGCGTTGGTATTAACATGGGCGAACAAGGGAGTTCCGGCGACGCGTGAGTTGCGGTGAAAAACCGCGAGGCGGCGCCACAGTCGCCATATTTTACCTCTGAACACGATTTACCGCGCCAACGGTCCATAATCGAAATCGTTGCGCGCGTCGAACGAGAAAAGCGTTAACGGCGTCGCCGAATATCCCTAGTTTTCCCGCGTTTTTCCCCCACCCCTTTTTTTTCTTTTCCCGCGATTACCGGCCAAGATTTTCACCGCGATCGATCGCTCGCCTGGAAATTCGCATCGGCCGGGGATATTTCCATGTTTATTAAACGCCGGTGCGCGCCTCGAGCGCAAACACTCGCGCCTTTTGTCATTCTCGCCGGGCTGTAACGTTTCTGGAACGTTCCGCGACCCGCCGCTTTTAAATATTCATAAAAATATCGCCGCTTTTGCAACGCGCTCTGTTGCGCACACCGACGTTTAACTATTCTTTAAGCGGCGCGTTTAGAACCAGTTTGCCACGCCGCTTTCCCACCAACAATCCACACCTTTCAACACTTTTCCCTTTTAATCTCCTAATTCGCCAGCTTTTTTTTGCCCCTCGCGACGTTT
>JABFPT010003799.1:0-13311 GCA_022817245.1 Nixonia krombeini
GTATGTTTCTGTAAAGTTTATAATATAAAATACAAAACAAAATTTTGCGTCTGCAACACTAACTCGATAAAAATCATGCAACTAAAACCAGCTTCGAAGTACCATTCACATCTAACACAGCTGAACGAGAGGTTGATCCCGCGACGTTCGACGCAACACAGGTGTATTCTCCAGCATGACTAGCCGCAACGGATTCAATCGTCAACTGTTTTAATCGTTTTCCTCCACTGGATATGATGATATCCTGTCTGTTATTATTTATCGGACGACTATTAAACATCCACGAAATTTCCAACGGCAAGTCACCTTTCAATACAGCACACTGAACCGACGCAATGTCTCCTGCATTTACAGGTTCGTCCCCAAAAGAAAAGGGTACAATCTGGGGTGCGACTGCAGAATCGAATCAAGAATGTCAGTATTAGAGAACATCGATAACCAATATAAAATCTTGTTAAATGCGTCATAAGTAATGAGTTAACGTAACGATAAAATTCGTAGTGTTACTCCTTCGTACGAAACCTTCGTCAAGAATTTCATCCCTAGGCAGTGACACTAATCTCTGCCCAGAAAGGACAAATAAAAACGACTAAAAGAAAAAGGAGGAACGAAAGATAGAACTTCCAGTTGACTGTGTGTAGTTTGCTTCTAAAAACAAGCTGTCAATATTACTAAAGATGGCACGTATATATATGTAGGTTGCACAAGATGCATAAACAGGATGGTTAAGTTAATTCCATGCGTCTATATCTAATGCCCAGTGAGTACCATTAACATTAAGTACGGCTGAACGAGAGCTCGATCCAGCGACGTTAGATGCAACGCAAGTGTACTCTCCAGCATGTTCGGCTGCAACAGCTTCGATAGCTAACTGTTTAACGCGCTTTCCAGTGTCCGATACAATCATATCTGTTTGACTACCATCGATCGGTTTACCACCAAACATCCAAACGATTTCCAGAGGTAAATCACCCTTCACAGCAGCACATTGAACAGTTGCCATATCTCCCGCGTTTACAGGCTCATCGCCAAATGAAAACTGTGCTATTTGGGGCGCGACTGCGACATGAAACCATGAAAATGCATTACCAATGTTGTTGCTGATATTTTTGAAGAAACATATGGACAAATATAGGAATAGAATTAGTCACCTCTGTCACTGTAGGTAAACTGACAGATAAAGCACCTGTAAACAATACTCTTCAGTCTAACACCATCAATGAGAGGAAAGGGGTATTAATATTTGTGGAGAAAGGTGAATGATTGCCAAAGATATTCTTGTACTACGCTTTTGAAAAAACATGTTAATATTAAATTTGAAAGGAAGTACTACTAAAAATGTTCCCTGGTAGTCATTGAAGGCCATCAAAGTTCTTGGCCAGAAATTTTGATGATTATGTACAATTCTGTCATTTGAACGAAAGTCTTACCGAATCTGACAGAAATTATTCCTAAATGCTGGTCGAATTATTGTCAGAAATGTGACTCCTTTTTCTGTATTTTTTGATCTTCCTGACCAGTTACACGTACACAGATTGGTCAGTATCTGGTGACATGACTGATATGAAAAAAATGACAGCGTTGTCAGTCATACCAAATGAAGCAATCAGTTAATGATCAAAACATTGACATAAGTGTGACAGATTTATCAATATAATTGAAGAGCTGTAGTGCCAAAAAATAGACATACATTTTTGATAATTTATGTAAAAGAGTACAAATTTGCTTATTCTTTAACATATAATTAGTTAATCTAAAAATAATTTAATTTGCCTGCACATATTTATCAAATCAATTTTAATATTGATATATGCACATTACCTTTATATTTGTTACTTTCATTAAAAACTAACAATAAAATAATATTAAACGCATAATATTTTTCTATTAGTAATTGATTAAACAATCATCAGGTTTACTCGTTACACTTGATCAGATACTTACCAGTCTGTGTACGTGGAACAGGTCAGGGCGATCAAGAAATACAGAAATAAGCGTCACATTTCTGACAATAACGCGGTCAGCATTTCTGAACAGTTTCTTATCAGAATTGGTAAAACTTTCGTTCAAATGGCAGAATTTTATACAATCATGAGGAATTCTGGCCAACAAGTTAACTTTGACGGACTTCAATTTCTACTAGGGTAGTTGCATGAAGTATTATATTAATAAAACAAACATCCAGCGCGTGTATCAGGCGTATTCAAACGACATTTCCATCATGTACCGTTAACAGATAGAGTTGCCGAGTGACTTATGGCTCCAGCAACATTAGATGCTGTACACGTGTATTCTCCAACATTGCTGGCTCTTGCGGATACAATGGTGAGTAAACTGACACGAGAGTTGGTATTTGTTATGAGCACGTCTCCATGTTTTTCTGGTGTAATGGGTTCTCCATTAAAGGCCCAGGATATGTCAATTGGAAGATCTCCTTTAATAATGGTACAAACGGCCGACACGACATCCCCCCAATTGACTGGTTTTTCACCAAACGAAAATGGTGCTATTTGTGGCAGTACTGAAAATATCCAATTCCTAACATACATTTACTGAACAATTTTTATTGAAGAAAATGATACCCTAAACTGCACTTGTATCCTATAGATGCAGTTGCTGTAATTAAAATTTTAATTATCACACTTAAAACACAAAATTATGGTTACTATTGGAAAGAACCTTTTAAAGATAGTCAAACCTTTGTTTCGAAAATTGAAGGGCAGAATTAAATCTGTTCATCCTACTTATAAAAACGATCAAAAAATGTTAAAGAATATTACGTCACAGCATTGACGAAAATAGAAGAGGTAAGAGGTTGATAATTATGTTAGGGGATGAAAGGAACGCAGGGAATAATAAGTGAATGAACCGACGCGCAGATGACTAATGCTTAGCTGTGTTGAAAGTACGTGCTGTAATCGATGCCACTGAAATTACCGTTTACAGAAAGCGTAGCTGTGCGGCTGGTAGCTCCAGCCTTGTTAGACGCAGTACAGGTATACTCTCCAGCATGACGGGCGGCAACGGCTTCTATCGCTAGTACACTCAAACGTTTGCTACTCGTTATTGTTACATCTTTTTCTCTCGAACTTATAGGCTTTCCATTAAACGCCCAAGAAATTTCCATTGGCAAATCGCCTTTAGACACGGAGCATGTCGCAGACATAGACTCCCCCGAGTTCGCTGGTTCGTCTCCGAAAGTGAATGGGACAATCTGTGGCGCAACTATACAAGAAAAAGACGAAAAGAACCCTCGATTAAGCAAATCTGCTCTGAGTTGATTTGGTGAAGATGAAGTTCGGTAAATGGAGATAAAAGGTGAAGTTTCCGCCAGCGTCGAGTGGGACATGGCCATACATAAAATTAGTAAGCAATATCCAAAAGTACAACATATACGAAAGAGTACAAATGCTCAGTGCTGACAACTGTAACTAACGTGCACGGCAAAGCCGATGTTTTTAACTGTAGTACCGTTTACGGCCAAGGTGGTCGAGTGTCTTGCACTTCCAGCCCGATTCGTGGCTACACAAGTATACTCGCCCGCGTGTCTCGCCGCTACGGATTCTATGCTGACCGCACTCATATGCTTATTGATTCGAGTGACAGTTACGTCGGAATATTTAGAACCAATGTGCTCTCCGTTAAATAACCATGTAATCTTTACAGGTAAGTCGCCTTTCACTATAGAACAAGTAGCGGATACCATGTCTCCCCAGTTTGCTGGACCGTCGCTGATCGAGAAAGGACCTATCTGCGGAGCGACTAAACAAATATTTCATTAGTTGAAAAGAAAGAAATGGAACGGAAATGCAAAAGTAAAAAAACATTACCTATTACAAATAAATTATTAAACCTAAAAATAAATTTAAGTAGTTGGAGAATCAGGGAAGTTGGTAAGAAGACAGCAAACTTTCTAAAAATGAATTGGTTAGTGCGATTGTGCGAGTAACTAAAGTGCCAGTTTTTCCTTTGCATTCGTTTAACCAATACCATTAACGGCGAGAACAGCAGTATGGCTGATTGAGCCAGCTGCATTGCTGGCCGAGCAAGTATATTCTCCTGCGTGCTTCGCTGTTACTGATTCAATCGTCAAGAGACTAACGCGTTTACTCGTACTGATCACTAGATTTTTCGACTGCCCGTCATAAATGGGTTCTCCGTTTAGGCTCCACTCGATTTTAATAGGCTGATCTCCCTTCAACACTGTGCACGTTGCGGTAACTGTGTCTCCCCAATTAGCTGGTTTGTCTCTTATAATGAATGGCACAATCTGAGGTGGAACTTAGGAGAAATAAAGTAATTTCTATATGAGAAGTGATTCCTGTGAAGTCAGCACCTCGTTTTTAAAAAATAAAATAAAAATAATTAGAGTTTTAGGTATTTTAGAAATTGTTTTAGTATTTTTGATTAATTTAGAAAAAATTATGTGGAAGTTTCGCTTTGCGCAGCATCCCTTTGCCAAAAAATGGATTTTTTAAAAGAGATTCAAAAATTTTTTCTTAATATCTTAGCCGCTCATGACAGTAAGGGTCAACGTAGGGGTTATTCTTGATGTTCAAAATTGAACGCCGAAGTTGTTTTTTCGAAAACAACTGCAAGTGCCATTTTTCTACCAAACACCGTTTCAATTCTTCAAATTTGATACCCTTTCTTTTGGAAACTTCACCAACACTTTTTTTAAAACACATTGACAACTCTAGAAATATTACAAATCTACTTAGTACTGTTTGAAAGAATTTATTTTTCCGAAAAAAGGCGTTCTGCATTAAACTAGCATCCCCAAAAGTTTCTTTCAAATTTTTTCGTAAAGTTTCCACGTAGCTCTTTATAAAATTAGTCAAGAATTCTGGAACTAATGCAGAACTACCCGGAATTCTCATTTCTTTTGATTTTCAAACAAAGGGTGCTGAATTCACAAAGGTTGAGTACAGCACAATTCTTTATAGCATAGTTCGTCTATACAGTACAATTTCCATTTATCGACTTTCTTCTAATGTAATTCAAAGTAATTGCTTTGTTAAACCCTTATCAATTCGTCGTCGTAATGAAACATTTTTCTTCACTGGTGATAATCAAAACGCAGTATCGATTCACTTTTGGAGTGTAATTGTTGGAAAGCTTTGGATTGTATGAAAGGTACAGGGAAAGGAATGAATAACATCAGAAATCTAATGGAAGCGTACATACAATCGGATACTACACCTCCTGCAAAACACAAGAACGTACCATTCACAGACAATACTGACGAATGACTCGCAGCTCCAGCTACGTTAGAGGCTGAACAAGTATACACTCCCGCATGTCTTGCGGCTACAGATTCGATACTGAGAATGCTATTTTTTTTTGTTGTCGCAACAATATTGTAGTCTGGATGATTGGGCGGAATAAGCTTGTCATTGTGAGCCCACGAAATATCTATAGGTAGGTCACCCTTTGATATCGCACAAACGACGGAAATCGACTCGCCTGAATTTGCCGGTTCTTCCGCAATTGTAAATGGCGTTATTTGTGGGGCAACTGGAGTTCGTTAAAAAAAGTTAGAATATTACTATATATTATTTTAATAGTATGGTCAAAAGAAATTGAATAATCAGTGTTTAATTAAAAAATATTAAATATGTTGTACATTATTCTATAAGATTACTGATTGATCTATTTACATTTATTAATAACATTAAATATTTATAGATAAGAAAAGTTAAAATATTAGCTCCGAACAAAGAACTAGTCTCCCGGATGCCCTCTGAAAAGTAAATTACTGAAACTGTTAATGGAGTAGTAGAAAAGGATAATAAATTAATGAAATAATAAGTATACCAGATACGTCATAAATAAATAAATCTAGCTTAAGAAATGTACATGCGATGCTTGCAAGTACCGTTGACTTCGAGTAGCGAATCGTAAGTTGTTGCTCCTGCTGCGTTTGAGGCGACGCATGTGTAACGTCCAGCATGACGCTGTGTCACTGTCTCAATAGCTAACAAACTATTTCTTTTTGTAGTAGTTATTATTATGTCGGGATGATTTGGCCCGATTGGAACGTTATTCAGTGTCCAACTTATATCCAACGGAGTGTCGCCCTTGGAAATGGCGCAGACGGCAGAGATTGATTCACCAGAATTCACGGCCTTATCAGCCATTTCAAATGGAACAATCCGGGGAGGAACTAACGTATTAAAATAACCGATTGTTGAGCTCGCAGAAACCAAACTATGTCATTTATGTCATTAGTACATAAATCAACACTGAAATATCTTAATCCCACTACTACTTAAAGATGATCAAGATCATCCACACTTCTACTAATCCTTCAATGATATGATCCTGCGTGAATCAGGTGATGGGAATTGTACAGGACATTTTACAGAAACAAGGGATTTTTAGGCGCATAGGAAAACTAAACGTAAGTGATAATTTAGATTTCAATACATTGAGCACAATTAAAAAAATACCATTGACTGTAAGGTCTGAAGTATAAGTGGTAGCTCCTGCTGCATTTGAAGCGACGCATGTGTAGGAACCTGCATGCCTCTGGCTCACTGAATCAATTGATAGCACACTGTTCCTCTTATTAGATGTTACAGAAATTTCCGGATGATCTTTTCCAATTGGAACTTCATTCAGTGCCCAAGTTATTTCTAATGGAGTGTCGCCCTTAGAAACGGCGCAGATGGCAGAAATGGACTCACCCGAATTCACGGCTTTGTCAGCCATTTCGAAAGGAACAATCCGGGGAGGAACTACCGCATCAACAAACGATATATGAAATCGTTATGTAATACAACAAACAAACTAGTACCTATCCATTAAACAATTCATCTTATTAAGTTTGCTACTGAGCTTCACCAGAACTGTCGAGGGCATCCACAGTATTTTCGTCAATCTTTAGATGATGTTATGCTTCAATATGAATGTCATGGATAGGAATTGCACGGGACATTGTAAGAAAGGAGTTATGAAAATGGAAAAAGTAAACATGTGTTACAGCCAAGCTTTTATTAAATAGGGAACATTTAGTGGAATACCATTGACTGTAAGTTCTGAAGTATAACTTGTGGCTCCTGCTGCATTTGAAGCGACGCATGTATAGGAACCCGCGTGTCTCTGGCTCACTGAATCAATTGACAGTACACTATTTCTCTTATTAGTCATTACAGAAATTTCAGGATGGTCTCTTCCTATTAAAGCATCGTTCAGTGCCCAAGTTATTTCCAACGGCGAATCACCATTAACAATGGTACAAACAGCAGAAACCGAATCTCCCGTATTAACTGCCTTTTCAGCTATCTCGAAAGGGGCTATTCTTGGAGGAACTATTTGCAAGAAAATACATACGTTTCTGTGCATATTACATACATAGCAATCATAAGTATTAATTAAAAATAAGCGTCATAAAAATGTCTGAAGAAAATATCGAAGGAAGTACTATTACTATTGCAGAGAAATAAAGGACAGAAGGTAAGGATGGTCATTTTAAAAATAAGAAAAAAAATGCAAGTGCGCCGTGCGTTAAAAAGGCCTGGTACAAAATATAGTAAGTACCGTTGACAGTAAGCTCTGCAGTGTAATTTGTCGTTCCTGCGATGTTCGAAGCAACGCATGTGTAAGCACCTGCGTGACTTTGGATTACCGAATCAATTGAGAGAAAACTATTTCTCTTGTTATTTGCAATAGAAATTAGCGGGTGATCTTTTCCAATTCGCACTCCGTTTAGTTGCCATGTGATTTCCAACGGCGTATCTCCCTTAACAACTGTGCACACAGCGGAGACCGCATCTCCCGTATTCACAGCCTTATCAGCCATTTCGAAAGGAACAATCCGAGGAGGAACTACCGCGTTAAAAAAACGACTCATGAATTTATTAACTTTACATTAGGTTCATAGACAGGGAAAGTAGTATCATTTACTCAAACACCTACTGAAGTTAACCCTATGTTTCTCATCATGATGATTACGAGGATCCACAGGTATACTAATCCTTCAATGACGTGATATTTACAAACGAATCATGTGACGGACATTTTTGTAGGATATAGTATGGCGACAAAGGATTTAAGGTAAGGAAAAATATAAAAATACACTACGGCCAAGCTCTTAAATCGCAGGAAACAGCTGGTGAAAATACCATTAACTGTCAGTTCTGAAGTATAAGTGGTAGCTCCTGCTGCATTTGATGCGACGCATGTGTAGGAACCTGCATGTCTCTGGCTCACTGAATCGATTGATAGCACACTGTTCCTCTTATTAGTTATTATAAAAATGTCTGGATGATCTTTCCCAACTAGAACGTCATTCAGTGCCCAAGTTATTTCCAACGGAGTGTCTCCATTAACAACAGTGCAGACAGTAGAAACTGCATCTCCCGTATTCACGGCCTTATCAGCCATTTCGAAAGGAACGATCCGAGGAGGAACTATCGTATTTAAAAATCTGTTCATTAATACACTAATCTTGATTTATGTCAATAGACGAATAACACAATATCTATTACCCAAACACCTGAATATCGTCCTGCTATTCCTAAGAATGATGAAAAACTATATTTTCACTGCTCTTTCGAAGATATGATGATCCTATATAAGTTACATGACGGGAACAGTACGGGACATTTTGTTATACAAAGGGATAATGGTAACGAAAAAAATAATCATATGTTACTGTCAAGCTGAAAATGCACAGGAAACAGCTAGCAGAAATACCGTTGACTGAAAGCTCTGCAGTGTAGGTTGTCGCTCCTGCTGCATTTGAAGCGACACATGTATAGGAACCCGCGTGCCTTTGGCTCACAGAATCAATTGACAACACACTGGTCCGCTTATTGGTCATTATAGACATTTCTGGATGACCTCTTCCAATTGGAATGTTATTCTGTGCCCATGTTATTTCTAACGGAGTGTCTCCGTTAACAATAGTGCACACAGCGGAAACTGCATCTCCCGAATTAACCGCCTTATCGGCTATCTCGAATGGAGCTATTCTTGGAGGGACTAACCGTAAAAAAAACATATATGTCTGTGTGTCTTAAATGTGTAATACAGTTATAAATAATAATTATAATTAGATTAAGGAATTATACGTAGTAAGGTAAATTTTCAAGAGGGTAGTATTGTTGTTGCAGGATAATAAGGAAGAAGGGATGATGATAGAATAGTGAAAATAAAAGTAAAAGAGAAAAAGCGAGTGCATTGTATCTTAAAACGGAATAATGCAAAACAATGCAAGTACCATTGACTGTAAGCTCCGCCGTATAAGTTGTAGCTCCTGCCACATTTGAAGCAACACAGGTGTAAGCACCTGCATGACTTTGAGTAATAGAATCGATCGAGAGGAAACTATTTCTCTTGTTGTTCGTGATACTAATTTCTGAGTGATCTTTTTCAATCTGCACGCCATTCAGTGCCCAGGTTATTTCCAGCGGAGTGTCGCCTTTGGAAACGGCGCAAACAACAGAAATTGATTCACCCGAATTTAGAGCCTTGTCTGCCATTTCGAAAGGAACAATCCGAGGGGGAACTACCGCATTAAAAAAATGATTCATTTAATTCAACCTATGTTACTTATCAAGATGCTAACAAAATAATGCGGTCTAGAGAAATCAGACACTTAAACTTGTAATTTTTCAAGGACGACGAAGGAAATCAGCGTTCCTCCTAATTCTTTGACAGCATCATGTTCTTCTGAGGATCACGTAATAGGAATTGTGCAGGACATCGTATTTTAACAAAGGTATTATGCTAATGAAAAAAGTAAACATGTGTAATGGCTAAAGTTTCAATATGTAGGATACATATAGGGAAAATACCATTAACAGTAAGTTCTGAAGTGTAAGTGGTGGCTCCTGCTGCATTCGAAGCGACGCATGTGTAGGAACCTGCATGTCTCTGGCTCACTGAATCGATTGATAACATACTATTTCTCTTATATGTCAGTACAGAAATTTCTGGATGATCTTTTCCAATTGGAACGTCATTTAGTGCCCAGCTTATATCCAGTGGAGAATCGCCATTGACAATAGTGCAAACGGCAGAAACTGAGTCTCCCGTATTAACCGCCTTTTCGGCTATCTCAAAAGGAGCTATTCTCGGAGGAACTGCCCGGAAACAAAACACACATTTGTATGTCTCTTAAGCGTATTAGACGGCTGTAGATAACGATTAAAAACACGTGATACAGAAACTGTAATCTGTAAATGAATATGAAACTTTTAAAGTAGCAGAAAAACGGAGGAGGAATGTGCAGTATGAGTATGAGGATTAAAGTTTGATGCATAAAAGGAAAAAGCAGGTTCTTTGTGTCGAGATATCCTGGTGCAAGACAACGCAAATACCGTTGACTGAAAGCTCTGCAGTGTAGGTTGTCGCTCCTGCCGCATTCGAAGCAACACAGGTGTATGCACCAGCGTGTCTTTGACTAACAGAATCAATTGAGAGAAAACTGTTTCTTTTGTTGTTAGTTATAGAAATTTCTGCATGGTCTTTTCCAATCGGCTTGTCATTCAATGCCCAAGTGATTTCCAATGGTGTGTCTCCCTTAAATACGGTGCACACGGCAGAAACTGCATCTCCAGAATTCACAGGCTTATCGGCTATTTCGAATGGAGCAATCCGCGGGGCAACTAACAAATCAATTTTGTTATGGATTTACGACTTTTGAATACATGTCCATACTACGTGTCAAATATTTTATATAATAGAAGAGAATATAATTTTTCTTGCTGAATAAAATTGTCTATATTAATGTGACAACTGACCAATTGTATTTTTAATTTTGTATAACGTTTTGATAGATAAAAGTAATTCGTCAACTATCAAGTTACTCATTTTCATTTCAAGCCTCGCAAAAGGATAGGAATTTGGTGAAAAAAGAAGACACATCGTAGATCAAATACGGGCTGATACTGCAACTGTATTACAAAAGTAAAAAACCAATATTGTTATGTAACCGTAATCTACAGGTTCGTGTCGTTGTTGCTTTAAGATAAGGAACTGTTTGCTTATTGGAACAAACAAAATTTAAACACTTAGAAAAAAAAATTCAGTATTTTTAACTAAACTATAAATTTCAACTAGATCATTGAAATCCAAATACTATAATTCAGTATTAATTTCTTAATTAGACATTAGTAAGCATATCATATTATACACTTATTAGACTTTTATTATACTATTTTTGCATATTACATAAATCAAGTAACTGCATTGCACCAGCAGCAACAACAGGAACCAAAACATAAGATACAGATCCTTCAATACGAAACACGGTAAAGCCGATAATTATGCAAATGTATCGAACAATGTGCTCTACCGTTAACCGCAAGAGTAGCTGTATGGCTATCGGATCCAGCCGCATTCGTCGCAGTGCATGTGTATTTCCCAGCATGCTTGGCTGTGACACTGTCTATGCTCAAGAAGCTGACTCTTTTATTCGTAACAATATTTATGTCGGAGTGTTGAATATTTATCGGTATATCGTTGAATGTCCACGTTAGATTTATAGGAAAGTCACCCTTGACGATTGCACAGGACACAGAGAGCATTTCGCCGTAATTGAGAGGATCGTCGCCGAATGAGAATTGGAGGACTTGTGGCGGGACTGTATGTGTGAGAAAACGATTTTTAGAATATGCTGCAATTAGAGCGGGATTGTGCGACAAAGTGGGATTTTCCAAGGATTTGGCAAAACGTATAAAAATGCAGCTCTAACGCAGAATGGCTTTGCAGAGTCTGACATGATTTGGGAAGAAAGCAAACACGGTGGATTGTACCGTTCACTGCCAAGACGGCTGACCGGACGACGGCTCCAGCATGATTGGCAGCCGTGCAGGAGTATTCGCCAGCGTGTCTGGCCGCCACCGACTCGATGGTCAGTACACTGTTTTTCTTATTCGTACTTGCGATGACAATGTCCGTCTGCTGGCGAGGATCGATCGGTTTCCCGTTAAAAGCCCACGATAATTCGACGGGAGTATCGCCCTTCACTGCCGAGCATGTTACCGATACCATGTCCCCGGAATTCGCGGGTTCATCTCCAAAACTGAACTGCAGAATCTGTGGAGCAACTGGGGGCGAAGGTTAGAAGAATTTGTGCAGGGAAATAGAAGAGATGACGAAGAAATGTTGTGATACTTGGTAAGGTGCTGACGACCTGAACTGCGTGAATATGTTGATCCTTTTCAACTTGCAAAAAGAATCAATGAACGGAAGAAAATAGAACATTGGATACAGTGGAATTACAAAAACGGGAAAACAAGGACCGCTGCATGTGTTAAAAAATCTGTTGCTGCACAAAAATCAGTTTTGATTAAAATATGTTTGTAAAGAAATGTTAATAAAGAACGAATACTACAAACAAAAGACAATGTTGATAAAAATCGTAATACAAATTTTCAAAAAGTTGTAAAAACCGCGTCTATTGTTATATCAGATGAATTTTGTACAGCAATATGCGTCCTACAAGAAGCAGCAGAAAAGCATTGGTAATGGAAGAGTAAGGTACCATTAACGGACAAAATGGTCGAATGACTGACAGCTCCAGCGAGGTTCGACGCGGAACAAGAATATTCTCCGGCGTGTCTAGCCGTGACTCCGTCGATGCTCAACAGACTCGTGAGTTGATTGATTCTTGTAATTGTGATGCCAGTACTTTTTGACCTATCTATCGGTGTGCCATTGAAGGCCCAGGTTACGTCCATGGGCAAATCGCCCTTCAATACAGGGCAAGCCACGGACACGGAATCTCCTTCATTCGCCGTGTCGACATTGAAAAATATCGGCTGTAACTGCGGTCCGACTACACAGCAGAAACGTATACAACTTCAAAACATATGGAAGAGTTACATCGACGCTTCTCAAACTTAAAAACACATCCGAATAGAAAAGACGGTATTTCCTTCCATAAGTCGAGGAAACGTTGATGAGAGGTAAGGATGATGAGCAAAGGACGAAAGGTAAAGAAACGAACGAGCAAGAGCTGCGAACCATTTACTGTGAGCAAGGCCGTGTGGGACGATGTTCCTGCTGCGTTCGACGCTGTACAAGTGTAATTGCCGGCATGTTTAGCCATGACTTCGGATATCATGAGCATGTATATACGATCCGCGACCTTTTTAACAAGTACTCCTGATGCGCCGCCCATCTCGTCCCCGGGATAGCTCCAACGTATCTTCAAAGGCAAGTCCCCGCTCGGAACAATGCACTGCAGGTTCGTAAACTCACCGGCATTCATCGGCAGCTTCGTAAACGCAAATGGTTCTACTGTAGGCGGCACTGAAGGAAGCGCAATATACATACTGATTTACAATTTCAGTTATT
>JABFPT010003800.1:3204-13311 GCA_022817245.1 Nixonia krombeini
TTCAAGACAACTTACTTTTAATTTTTGTGTCCTTTCATGGATTAAAAACATGTTTCTTTTTACAATTGCCAATTTTTCCTGATAACTGCTTATTGTTGACAGCTATATTTGTGTAAAATTATGTCAGATAATGTATTATACAATTTATTAATATTCTATGTATGTCAAAGTATATATCTACATAAACACATACACATTACCATTTCATTCAATTCAACGTCTTCTTGTATGTCCTGAATCCTTTTGTTTTCTATTTGCATATGAGCAAGTAAGGCCTCTTGTTTGGACCTATACGACAGTTGTTTTTGCAGAATTTCTGTTATTTGCTACATACATTTTTCCACTATAGAATAAGGCAGAATGTCTCAATTCAAAAAGAAGTCAAAAATGTCTTACGTTAAATCATCTAATTCTTTTTTTATTGTTTCCATAGGTGACTGATATAATGACAACAAGCCTTCACTAAGTTGTTCTGTAGACTTTGAAACAGGTATGTCAACTTTTCTGGAATGTACAAAAAAAGTCGATTTCATTAGTATAAATTATATAAGTATGTAATGTACATAAAATAAAGTACTAAAAGTAAAAGAAATAATCATACACGAACTTTGAAGTATGGAAAGACTTAATTTAAGACATGTGTATTAAAAATTTAATTTATGTAACATTATTATTATTAATATTATGCAATATGCCACTAAATATACAAATTTTAATATATGTAAGGTTACCTTTTGCTCATTTCATAAAATGACTGTACTTTTGCAGCAGGGACTGTTTCTTCAAAATCTGTCATTATTTTAATGTATAAGATTTAATTAATACTAAATAAATAAACTATTAAGTAAATAAATTTAATAAATGAACTAATCGTTATACACAAATATTAGTTAATATTGTTTGCGCATGTCTTCTAAAATGATTAAATCGCGCAACTTTAAGACTCATTGATTCCTTCGATATGACTAACTTCACATTGTATATTCAGTTAACATATTCCTTATTTTTTATTATGAAAATTTTTTTATTTTTCAACTCTTATGTATCCTTTTTGCGTATTCACGTCCCTATCGTTTTACATATAATTCTTTTAAATAAATGTTAATTTTTGAAATTTACGCGTGTCATACTAAAAACCTGATGATTATTCTGATGCCAAAATTCTATGTAAACATTCTAAACATTTAGAAAGAAACAAACAAAAAATATATATATATATTCCGTCATTTGGGGTTACACATAAACACTATCGTGAAAGCACCCAGCGCTTTGTGAACGGAACCTAAAGTGTCGATACATATAAAAAGACGAGAAAATACGAGTGATGGCAACAACTAAACTATTTTGCCGATAATAGAATGTTAGAGTCTTATTAAACTAAAGTATATTATTTATTTATATTAAAAATGTCAATTTCATTATTTGCTATATTTGTTTTTCTAAACATCTATACTGATACAGAGGTTTAAAAATAACCATTTTAACAAAAATATAAATTTCGTTTTTTAACATATATATGAAATGGTACTAAATATGTACATTATAAACTGATATCATTCAACATTTCAATAAAACGGACTGTATAATTCACTTGACATTAACTAAATAAAATAAAAACTAGAGACATACATGTTTTTGAAAAATAAAAGTTAACTATTATAATAATACAATATTATTACACCTGAAATTTATGCTTATCATACGATTATTTAATTTGAAACTTTTTCTTTATCGTTTTCCACCACATATATTTGCAGGCTTAAATATTCAGTTTGAATGGTTTTTAAAGGTAGCAAATTCCTATTATTCATTTCTTTGTGATTTTCATTGACAATCCAAGGAAAGTTTTCGCATTTAGGATTCTCACTGAGAGCAATATAAGCAGTTTCATAAGTTATAATTTCAATAAAAAACGTTGCACCTTGCGGAAGGGGTTTCAAATATGACTGACACATAGATAATTTTAAACAAATTGTCCTTAAACATTCCTCCGTTTTTAAAAAGTAGGGATCTTTTCTGTAAGAGAAATTTTGATTAGACCTGGTTAAATACACTGTAATAAAACATATAATGTCAACACACAGTTCACTTACTCCGAAAAATTAGCATGTAACGTAATAAAATCAAATACAAATTCCTCGATTGGTATTTTATCCTTATTTGCAAAAATTAAATTAATGGCTTTGATACTTTTTTCATCCTCAACAATCAGTTCCTTTATAGCAATGAGAATATTTTTTATGTATTCAAGTAATTCAGGATGTACAGAAACATAAAAAGCTGTACCATATACTTTTTTACGTATAAAAACTTCATCTGGGTATATTTTTCTGAAGTAAATAATGCTGTGGAATGCTACTTCTAGGAATTCCATAAGAATATCTGCGCTTACTTTGAACGAAAAAGAAGATATAAATCAGGAAAATGTTTGTCAACAATTATCATTTTTGTACGTGAATATACAGGTATGTTAAAATGTAATAAGGTATATACTTACCCTAATTTCTTACCTACTCTGATTTGAGACATGTTACAATAAGTATAAAAAATCTATATATATTATACAAAATTTCAAGTGATGTGTTCGTGTTCTGCTGAATTGTCATATGTAAAAAAATGAAATGTATTTCATTGGATTATATATTTAAAAGTATACTTTGCATGATGCTCCATATATTATGATTTACAGCAACAAACACCAAACAAATATCCCAAGATTCGCAGTGGGCATTGTGTTGTAAAGCGTCCTCTTTAATTCGTTGTAGCGTGGAGAGATGGCGCTGTAGTTGAGACGAACAGTCACATTAAAGCTGCCGTCTACCAAGGTATTAGACACTGCCATCAGGCTGTGATCGAATGTCGGATCCGGGTATACTGTATCGCAGGTTTACGATTATGACGCCGCAATAGAGAAGACGGTATTTGTCATCGCACGAGCGATACTATCTCAGTATTTCAGGGTATGGTAAATATATCATTACATGAAATATTTGTACCAATTCAAATTATTATGAGAGTATTATCAAGTAGTTTTAAATAATAATATAAAATGTATAAAGTAGTATGAAATAAGATATTTGCAATTCGAAAATGCGAGAAACGGTAGTTGATACCCAAGCCCCTAACCGTTATTGCCCTCCAACACTAATGATGTTCTGCCGTGTCGATCGAAGCGGTAGTTGACGCGAGTACGACCGTTGGTCACTTACCAAGCAAGCAATGCAACGTATGCGCGAAATAGTACCGTAAGGTCGACAGTCGCTCGCGACGCGACAATCGCTCCACAAGTTCCATCAAACGGGGATAAAGTTGGAGTGGCTCAGAACCAATGAGGTAGCGCGCGAGCCGACGAGCGCAGTGTCGAAGTCGTGAACTCGCTTGGCTGTCAGTAGACGAACGAGGCGAAGGTTTCGCGGAATTCGCGGTGAATGCGCGCGTGCATCTTTGTATTCCGCGCACCCCCTCTCTATCCTCCCTTCCTCCATCTTTCTCTCATTCACGGTCCGCGATGACAACAACGAACGACGCCAGAATCAGTCAGGTACCTTAACTCGGTGAAAATGTGTTGCTGCGAATTGCGAAGACGACGAGCCTTACGCGGTGCGTAGCACTCTCGCGTTGTGCACTCTTGTCTATGTGACAACAGAAAGTGTGCGACGAGAAGAAGGAGGAGGCGGCGAGCGAGCAAGCGAGAAGGAGAAAGAGAGCGAGGACGAGAAAGACAGGAAGAGACAAGGACAGAGGGCAGGGGCGGCCAAAGACGAAGGACAGAGATAAAGGAAGAGAAAAGTGAAGAAGGCGGGGAAGGCGGGGAAGCGGGGAAGAAGAGGAAGAAAGTGAGAATTCGCGCGAGTGAAAGACGTAGTCAAATTGTTGTCCCCTCCGTCCGCTCGTGTCCGCTCGTGTCCGCCGCGGCTGACCTGTCAGACCGCCGTTCCGTCCCCGGAGTCGGAGCTGTCGTCATCGTCGGGCTAAAAATATGCGATAGAGAGGCTCTCTCTCTCTCTTTCTCTCTTTTTCGGTGGTGCAGGAGAAAGTGACGTGTGTGTGCCCGTAGGCCCGCCGAGGCTGCCAACTCGTGTTCTTCCGACAGGGGTAACTGTCATCGCGGCGAGGTCGAGGCACCGAGCGCAGCAATATGGCGGACCTCGAAGCGGTGCTGGCCGACGTCAGCTACTTGATGGCTATGGAGAAGAGCAAATGCACACCGGCAGCGCGAGCCAGCAAGAAGATCGTTCTGCCCGACCCTAGGTATGCTCTCCGCGACCGACAGGTTTCGCGCGCGCGTCTCTCCCGTCACTCGTCGCGCGAACAGGCCATTTTTTGCCCGCACAGGCGATCGTCCTTCTCCTCTTTTTTTCACGCCACCTTACCATACTCCACACTTGACATTTGCACGCATGTTGACTTAACATGCTTCGTTCGCGTCAACTCGTCTACGCGCCTCCGGCTCGTAACTGCCGATCGATGCGTCCAAGCGCGTCGCTCTGCGTTTGTCCTTCTTCCGTCAGTTAGTTGTTTCTCGATCAGCCAAACACGACAGTCTTGATTAGCCGTTTCGCAACGTGATTGTGCGACACGCGCGATTTTCCCAAAACGAAAAGTGAGCAGTCGGCAGTCGTGTGACTGTTTATGATTCATTCACTTGTTGTGGTTAAACGAGAATCGCGTTTGCTGCTGATCCTTCTCTCTCCACAATTTCATTTCTTCCACAACGTGAATGTGCATCATTTTTCGTCGCACAACCGCTACAAGCTTAACTAGTTTCTGCAAACTAATACTCTCCCACAAGTTTCTCTTCTTCTTCCGACGCAAAAATAGTTATTCTTACGGTACAATCACTCGCTACGCTTGTTCCATTTTTGAACAACGCAAACATTTATTTTTGCCAACACATGTACACTCTTTTGTTATGTTTCGCATTTGCAATTTACTCTTTACGCTAACTCAAGCAGACATTAATTTACAGTAAACGTGTGTTGCGTTAACCGGAAAATAATTTTACCAATAGCGACAACCACAGCGATATTGTGGTTTACGCTTAACTTACAGCGCGTCAATTTTAAGCACTTCTTTTCTACCCGTCTGTGATTTTCTAACTTGTTTGTCACTTCCCTTTTTTCTTCGCCAGCGCCGGCTCGATACAATTCTTTGACGTAGTTCTTTTGATAGGCGCACCGGAAAATGCATCGGTTGCATAGGCAGCAGACGTCTACTTTCATCCATTTTTTTCTGTTATTTTTGCGGGTTGCGCGATGTGCGATAGGGATATAGGGAGGAGGAGAGATTATTTCGATGAGACTCGAGTGGAGATAATGACCCGAGCCGAGCCACTTCCACTGCCACGTCTGGAACATTGGTGGTGCCGACTAATTAGACATTTTCACTGTTCGGAGTAACTTTTGTACAAATATCTATCTTCCTCTTTCACACGCAACACGTACGTATTTGTTACTTTTCCGACCTGACGCGGGTCATGGCAGGGATTGGTAACAAACCCTGGTACGCGTCTACCCATCTACGCCGTCTGTCTCTTTCTTTCCCGAGATGAATCGTAACAGTTTGTCAATAGTACGATTGTCAGTATCTCCCCAGATTTGTGACATCGGACAAAGATTGTGCCAAATTACAAAGCTCCTTTCGCGACTTATTACGATTCGGTTAACCGTGAGTGTGCAATTTGTCGAGGGCGGAGAAACGAAAGACGTTAAAGAGCAACACGTAAAATAATACTTCGGACGACAACGAATTTTCATACCTGTATGCCGCCGTCACGTTTGTCGCCACATCATTTTATCTTTGGAGCAGCACAATTTAACGGATTTGTCGTTCAAGAGTCATGGGAGGTCTCGAGGTTGGGGACTCTCGAGGCCAGGGAGTAGAGTGAGAGTTTTCTCTGGGTGGAATTTGTGCAGTTGTTGGAATCCGATTGTTCGTCATAACTGATGTATTATTGGATTGGCAAGAAAGGAATTTCGCTCGTTTCCGTTTTGTAAAATGGAATAAAATAAAAGTATTTTGCAGCAGTGCTGAATTATCGACTTTCTGGGAGCATTAAAAATGTTTTTCCAACGGAGGGCGAGTGGCCCGGATCATCTCTGTCGGATTCAAAGGGACAAAAATTTCGACGGGTACCAAACTTTAGTCCAGAAGTCCGGAAAATGTTCGCTCCGTTGGCGTAGACCTACCCAGTTTGAACCAAATTCCTTGAGTTAATTAAATGGAAAAAATGTTTCGCAGGGAAATGGTTCCGCGGCCAACCCGCTGAATAATCGCCATTGGCAGTCTCCACTCCTGTAATCGTGATCTCGAGTTTGCCCGCCCCCTCCCTACTCCACCTCATCCACTAATCCTTTAATCCAAAGTTTAACTTCTCTCCTATCAACGCGCTCAAATTATACAGTATTGCCGACCGTCTTTGACCTTCGGCTTGGGGAAACGATGCCATTCGCCGGTCCACTACTCTGCTCCGTTTGCCGAACTCTCTTCCATTCCTACTTGATTTAGTCAACCCGTAGTAATCAACAATACTGTTGACCTTGACTCACGCCGAACTCGATTCCCAAAGCGTCATCCGACTTATCCCGATGAGTTTCAATATAAATCCCTATCTTTCCTTCCCCAGGATGCATTATCATTGCATTTTTATAGGATATGGCTTTTGTTTCTTACTATTGGTTCCACAGCCACGAATAATATCCTGTTAAACTTCCAAGCTGCCGTTCGTGTGGAAGTAAGAATAGTTTGGACACGTTGAAGCACTATTGGATTTGGATGTTTCCTCGGTTATTTATATAACCTCTGCTCCGATTCTTCTTCCTTTCCGGTGCACCGCGATATTTGTTTATTTTTGTAGACAATGCTTTCATATTTCAGTATCCCAGAAAATTCCGTATGGAGATCTCCCCTCTTTGAGAATTCCACTGAACTGGTTTGACCGATATTCCATTTTCGTGCAAAATACACACGTCCACGAAGATGGACGCAAATTCGATCGCTTCCCATCCACTGGGCAATCACTGATGCCCGAGTCGATCAAAATTCTCTCCAACTACTTCCATCTACGCCGTTACACGTTTGCAGATTTTGATTTGAGTGCTTTGCAATCCGCCGCAGTTGTCGCTGGTCCGAAAGCGGTGTTGGAACGCCAGACCCGTTCTTCATCTTTCTTTGCTTCGTAAGAAAGGAGAACGTCACATGCACAGGAAGATGGCGGCCGCAATCTTGAGGAGGTTACAGTACTGTCGATTGCCTTACTTGTCGTAAAACTCGGATGGTCATGTTTCGGATGCTCGCAGTCGCAGCCGCGGATGTTCGATCCGTTAAAATCAAAGTAACGAGAAACGCGCAAAATGCGCAAAATGCGCAAAACGCGCAAAACGCGCAAATCGACGCGTTACTCTTATTGGAATGGTAATAAATTCACTCGGATTTTCAATTTCTTTTTTTCCTTCAAAATGCTCGCTGTTTACTCAGTTTGACCGCCAATTAGTCCTTGTTGTTCGAAATTTGGTTTACGACAAGTGAATGAAGATCGTTCTTCTCCTTTCAGAAGAGGAAAACTGCACGGGATGATTAAGTGGCTTGTTTATCGCAAACGAAACACTGCAGTGCTGAACGGAAAAATGAAAATTTTCGTTCACTGAAAATATGATGTATTGGAAAAACCATTGCTTTATAAATTTTACTCGTCGCTTGTAAACGTTGTGGTGTTTAAATACAAGTGCTATTTTTGTTACAATTACAATTTGACACGTACAGGCAGAAATAAACAAAAGATTAAACTAAGACTTGATTAACTTATCATCTTGGAAGAAGTATAATGCCTCAAAGGCGGAAAATTGAATACTGACTTATGTCCTGTAAGATGCTCTTTTCAAATATACAACAAACCATGTGCCTAGTGGCAAATATTTCACGGATGTTCGGTGCTTATTTTTATTTATCATAATACCGACATTAGGAACGCTGTATATTATTAATCAATAGTTCCTCATTTCTGTTTCGAATTTAGAGGAACTAATTTGTTTAATTTTACAAATGTATAATTTACAGATGTCTAGACGTCGTATGACTATGAGTAATCCGTGTACACAATATGTACCGTGATTCACAACTTTATGCGCATCATGTAGCACAATAGTTGCGAGCAATGGGGAGTAATGCGAAAAATTTAATAAGAATACCGATAGCAAAGTGATATTATACGTAATTTGCGATCATGTGTTACATATATAAAGTGACTAAAATTATGAGTTATAAGTTATAAATCACTTGTGCTTTTCGCAAACAGATTTCTTTTGTGTACGAATAAAATCAGCAAGGATATGTTAATTGGTGCTTCCAGAAATGGTACATACTACACAGAAAGTTGTTGTTAAGAAAAATATTGCTGTAAACTTTTGTTGTAACGTAACGAGTTTGTATAATGGAAAATTGAAATAAGTAATAAATATAACTATTGAATTATTAAACAATATGAAAATCATGTTTATGACGCGACGTCAGAATGTCAGGTTTAATTACTAAGCCGGCGTGTATCAGTTGCCGCTGTGTACAATACATCTGTTGTTAAAATGACGAATGCACCTTACTTGTATAAAACAGATTTTTTTCTGACGATAATACGAGGATACAAATTTTACGTGCAATATTTCAGACATTTACTCACAGCCTGTTTACTCCTCCTAATTTTACTTGATAACTTTTTCGAGTATACTATTCCAATGTTCTGATAAAATAATAGTCAAAGATGACAATTTCAGAAGACTACAAATCTGTTGACCTTGTTCTTACACGAACTTTTAAACGAAAAGTGATTTTAAGTCAAAGACTGGTTACAACAAACATTTGAGGAAATCACAATATTTCTTCACGATTTAAGAAATGACTTGCCGACTTTTTGAACGTGAATTATTCTGACACTCGAACATTCGATTTCGCTTCCGCATTGCTAAACCAGGTTTTTTTCTAATCTTATTACACTTGAGTCACAGTTCAAGCCTACATTTATAAATTGTAGTAATTTTTTTTTCATATATATATATATATATATATATCCGTTGTAGCTCCGTTTAGTGAAGAATATAGATTTCTGATAATGTCCGAAGAAAGAAGCAATTTTTTACTGGAAAAGTTTACGTCTAGTTTAAGTCGTGTCTCCATCTCTTGATCCTCGCCACAGTGTCGTCCCGCCGTCACCCATCGTTTCCTTCTTCTCGTTTTTGTAAACGAAATTGTTTTTGGGTCACTGGCACGGTTCTTTGTTTCTTCAGCTTGAGATGTTGCATTTTTTGCAGCTCTGAAAATTAAATCCCGTTCTTGTTTTTTTCTTTATATTTTATTTGTATCGGGAAAATTTGAATACTAGTATTAATCGAGCATTGATGTGCAAAAAAAAATACGTTTTCGATGTACCATTTTTCCCGCCTTACTGTCAGACACTTATTACTTCGCATATCTCCTTTATTCCCAAGCATAATTTCTTGTGTTGATAATTACAATTATTATTCCGTAGTGCTGTTTTCTACCGCGATTATTTCACTTTTTTTTCTTTTTTCCCCACAAACACCCGTTTCATACGTACCAACGTGTATGTCAACGTATGGTGCGAAAACTATTTATTTCTCCTCCAATTAACAGACTAGTTTGTAAATCAATTTAATTAACACGTATTTGTTCATGCCAGTCAATTAAAAAAGGTATCCTTTGCAATCGAAACGGTTAATTAACAATTTTCCCCCCACTACTCGATATTGATTTTGATAAGTATTTGCGAGTTGAAATGACTGGCAGCGGAGCAATTTCCCCCTGGTCTTTTCGAAACAACCGCACAAACTTACACGTGAAAAATATAAGCGGAGTCATTCCAAGCGTGTTCTTATTTCGTTCTGCTTATTATTCTTCCTTAGATTCCGTTTCTTCGCTTATCCGTCTATTATTGGAACAGGAGAACTGGGGGGGGGGGCGGAGAGGAAGAAGCCGAAATTTAGAGTGTACTACGCCCATAAACTAATCCGCAACGAAAACATTTATATCCCGATCTGTACATGTTTCCACCCGGCAGGGCAAACCCCCAGCCCCCATCCGGCCGCCCGCGTCCACTTG
>JABFPT010003801.1:0-13299 GCA_022817245.1 Nixonia krombeini
GTGCTGCGATATACCAGTGTCCAGAGTACGCTCTCGAACATATTCTCCCGTTTTCTTTGAAATTTGCAAAACGAAAACGAAAAAGTATAATTATTCTTTTATATATGATAAAGTTATAAGTTGATATATAAATGAAATGAATGATTATATCCTTACAACGTCGAAAATGACCCCTCCTGCAAATTAGTCTCGTGTAAATTAACGGGAATTATTTGTCGCGTCGTGGTTGGATGGTTACAGTTTCATTTTTATTTTCAAAGGGTATTTTTTGATTTCCAAATTGTAAGCAATTTTCTCCCCAGCTAATCTTCGCTGTATGGTTGAAACAAACGACTCCCCCAAAATACCATCTTGTTCGATAGGAAGGTCATTAGGTACAATACAAAATTCTATTTTGCTTTCTAGTGCTAATAAATTTACTCGACCTATTGTTTCCACTAATTGTGGTGAGATTCCGAGCAAATGTAAAGTTATGCTTTGGTCTATGCCTTTATTCGTGCTTATAAATTTCTATTTAATTAGACAAGGTCCCGCTCCTGAATCTAGTAATAATGATACAGGCCTACCTGTAAATATCCTAATTGTTGGTGATTCTCGATGAAGCGTTACCTTTATTGGTATTGGTTCTGGAATTCTTCTTCCGCCGTCAAGGTCGTTCGTATGGCTTGCTCATCACCACCCTCCACCGAAGGGAGGCATTGGGAGTTTCCCGAATCCCTAATATTCTGGTTTTTTCGCTAATAACAATATTCAACTGTGTGACCAGGTCTTTTACAAAAAGTACATTCTCTATGAGGCTTATTTAACTAAAAACAGTCATTTGCTGTATGCCCTCCCTTATCGCAAAACTGGCATTGCAAATTTGAGCGATCCACCTTATTCGCAATTTTCTGACGATTTTCAGGGAGATGCCCGATCTTGTTACATATTTGGCATTTTTGTGATGAGGGACAACTCTTTGTTTCATGCTCGACCTTGTGGTATATCTGACATGTCACGGGAACTTGAGCTACTGTAACCGGTGCCAATGAAGGACAATTCCATGCCTGGTGTCCCATTCTGTTACAGATTTGGCACACATCACAATTTATTCCGTTATTTCGACAATTTGTCGCTTTGTGTCCAGGGCATTTACAAAGTTGACAAATTTCGCTAGTAAAACCGTTATTTCTACAATCTCTTGCTTCGTGCCCAGGATGTTTACATAGTTAGCACCTCGGACTTTCGTTTCTTGATACCGTGATTCGTATCAAGGAGCGTCGAGAAGCCTTGTGCCCTGAAAGATGCAATTACCGGGCCGCGGACATCGCGGGAGTTTCTTGCAAAGTGTCACGTCTGCTGCTGCGTCGCAACAAAATTCATGTACAGTAAAGGCATATTTTTACGAATGAGCTACGTCACGGCATTTTTGTAAAGCGATGAAAACGATGGATGTACGTGCCAATAGTACAGCAATAAGTTCTTAAATCTAAAGATTTTCCAACGTCGCTAACACTCTTATTTATTATAGACACTTAAGACATTTTTGAACGTAGCATTTTTTTACGATTCGGACACTCAATGAAGCTGACAAGCAAAATTACGAAAGGTGAAGGGTTTACAACGGTCATTTGTATCTGACCTGCCCGCGCACATATTTTTCAAGTTTTCAATGACATGCCCTTTACCCTTTTCGTCGCCGCGTTTTCCCTATGTGCCGCCTACTGTCCGTTACCTATAACCAATAGCATCTTTCTATGTATCTATCCCCGATTCCAACAAAAGTTCTAAAACTACCTGCTGAAAAAGAAAATGTTGAGACAAACTTCGAATTCATAAGAGCGCAGATACACAACCTTCTACCAAGTCGCGAATTCTTGTATACGGTTCTGAATAAACGTATTATATAAGTACAGATGAATCAACTTAAAATTTACACCCTAACAAATCCGCACAATATTAAGTTGGCGTTCTCAACTTCGATCGCTTCTGGACCTGTTTTACTTAAATCTCTCCGCTCTGTAATCAATCCGTACATATCCTTTTTTAAACCGAGGACAAAACATTCACCACATTGGTTCTCTATTTTACGCTTTCGTTCGGCGTCAATGTATCCCCCATTTTGTGCTTTCATTCTTCTATCATTTCATGACCTAAAGCTCGCGCGCGGTTGAAATATGCGGCCATATTTTCGTTCCGTCTTTGGTACAATCGCGCCATTTCGCCACTTATTTCAGCGGTCATTTGACGTGGCGCGTATATGCCTCGTAATACATTAATTACTTCTGCTACCTTTTCAAAGTGAAGTCTTCTGATAGCTTGCAATGCACTGCATCTAAGTTTCAGCCTTAACTCTTTCCTGATGGCAGTCCGCTCCGCTGGAGTGACGCCACTGAACGGGTCACCGCGCTGCGAAGTGTGCACTTTGCTTGTCAGTAGTCTTCGATATTCGGACTAACGTTTTTCAACGCCCCTTTGTGATTGTCTATAGGCGGCGGCCACGCGACGACCTGTGTGTACGGGTGTCGACTATAGTCGGCAACCGCGCGATGATCTGTGTGTACGGCTGTTGTCTATTTTTTGAAAACGTTGACTCATTTTCATGTTTTTCCTATAATACGGTGAAACAGTTATGTAGCTCTTAAAAAAGTGTACATACAAGACAATCACAAAGTGGCGTTGAAAAACGTTAGTCCGAATATCGAAGACTACTAACGTAACGGCATCCGTAACGAAAGGGTTAAGAACCGAGCTAAGCTTCTTTCCGCAGATTCTGGTAACATACATCTCGCGTCATCACATGAAATCTGCAAAACTACTCCCTTTCCTTTGTCCCGTAAAGGAGGGTGTAAGCTCGACTGCATTCCGCAGTCGGATATCGTGTGACATATTCGCTCTATCGTAACCTATTTATTCACGTCCGTGCGTGTCTTCTTTAAAATCCGCCTGTTCGTGTTGTATTCATGTTTTCACCTGATATCGCTCCTTCAGGCAGGCGCGATTCACCAGAGGTCCTACCAGTGGCGGTTATTGGGGACCGTAAAACCATTGGGTTGTTTTCCTCAAGTACAGAATAATCGTCAAAGTGAACTAATTCAACTAAACTACCCGCCAATAGTGATGGTTCGCGAGTCAAAGAATCGGTTTGTAAAGTTTTGTCTCTAGAAATATTACTCTGTCGTACTTTCCTACTGCGATTTAAACCTGTCAGCAAAGCTTCTCCGACTTGACCTGCCTCTCTTAAAGAAGACAATCGCTGTCTAGTAAACGGTGTTTCCATGCTAAGTGGTTTCTTATTCACACCCTGTAGATTTTTGATGATTTAATCCTTATCTAATAATCAAATGTCAAAATTGTTAATAAATTTATATTCCGAATTAATTTTCGATTAAAATATCGTCAAATATCAGCAAATTACCAACTTACAATCAATTTTAATCGGGTACTTCAGACAATATTTAGAATATAACCAATTAACAAGTTTCTAATTAATAATCTGTTACAAATTATCAATTTCCAATAGTGATTCGAAATAACAATAACTCCAACAACATCCTTTAAATCAATTACAATTTCTCAGTTTCGAATGCTTTCTAACAAAATATTTATTCGATGTAAATAGTTTAATCCATGATTTTAAATTAATCATAATTCCATAATTTGTAACAAAACACCCTCTCGATCATCAGTAGTAATATATCAATTTCAAGTATTTCTAAACAAATATTCATTCAGATATTAATGATTTAAATCAATTGTAAATCGTCAATTTTTAATTTTTTCAAATAAAGTATTCATACGGATGCCAAATAATTGCCAATATCAATATAAAATCAATTACAATTCATTAATTTCTAATGTATTCTTCAAAAAAAAAAAATTCAAACAACAATTCCAATTCCAATAATTCACTAATCACAAATAATTTTAAACCTAATAATACCCCTTCCGTGTTTTAACGAGTCTGACTCGTGATGAAAATTTTGGCCCAAACATGAATATGACGGGTCAGGCTCGTGAATAGATAGTCGGGCCTAGAAGCCCGAGTGTCTATATCAGAGGTATTTACATTTCGGCTCGTATTGCGATCTTTCTCGAGCATCAGTCTGGCCTATTTACCACGTATTGATGCCTAACACTTGGATCCATGTTTCGTCGAGCTAACTGGCACGGGAAGGGGTTAATCCAAAAGTTCGTAAGTCAAATAACAATTTTTAGTTCAATTCAATATTTCCAAACCAAGTATTCATTAAAATGTCAACAAGTCAAACAATCATTTTAAATTAATTATAATTCGTCAAATTGTAATATAATCTATCAAAATAATCACTCAAAATAAGTATAACTCAAACAGCAATTCTACTTCAAATATAATCTACCAGTTTCAAATATTTCATAACTTTAAATGTCAGTTATTCATCGAACAATTTTACTTTAGTTATAATTCATCAAATTCAAATAAATCAAACCAAACATTAATTCAAATATCAGTATTTCAACAAACAGTTTTAAATCATTCGTAATTTAACAATTGTGTAATATATTCTTTAAATCAATTACAGTTTCTCAGTTTCGAATGCTTTCTAACAAAATATTTATTCGATGTAAATAGTTTAATCCATGATTTTTAATTATTTACCACGTATTGATGTCTAACACTTGGGTCCAAGTTTCGTCGAGCTAACTGGCACGGGAAGGGGTTAATCCAAAAGTTCGTAAGTCAAATAACAATTTTTAGTTCAATTCAATATTTCCAAACCAAGTATTCATTAAAATGTCAACAAGTCAAACAATCATTTTAAATTAATTATAATTCGTCAAATTGTAATATAATCTATCAAAATAATCACTCAAAATAAGTATAACTCAAACAGCAATTCTACTTCAAATATAATCTACCAGTTTCAAATATTTCATAACTTTAAATGTCAGTTATTCATCGAACAATTTTACTTTAGTTATAATTCATCAAATTCAAATAAATCAAACCAAACATTAATTCAAATATCAGTATTTCAACAAACAGTTTTAAATCATTCGTAATTTAACAATTGTGTAATATATTCTATCAAAATATTCATTGAAACTGTCAATAACTCAAGAAACAATTCTAATTCAAATATAATTCATCAATTAATAACCAAATGTTAATTATAAATGTAAATAACTCAAATAAAAAAATGACATCAGTTCAATATTTTCAAACGGAATATTTATTCAAAGTCCAATAAAGTATTATATTTCCAATAAAACAAAATTTTTTAATCAATTCAGTATCTTCAAACCAATTATTCCTTCAAATTCAATAAACAATTATAAAAATAGATCCAAAACCAAATATCACTCCTAATGTCAATATTTCAAACAAAAATTTCAAATCAATTCAATATCTTTAAAAGAATTATTTATACAAATTCAATTTACATTTCTAATTCAAATGTTTATTCATCAATTTCAAACGATTACAAGTAAAATATTAATCCAAATGTCAATAATTCAAATAACAACTTTTTAATGAATTTCAAATAGCAACAGGCGTAAGAGAAACTATGTGAGAATAAGACAGAGTGAAAACACCAATTTTCTATCTCCATTATCGTGGCATCAGACGTTATTAAATTTCGCCTTTCTGAAGCACAAATTCTGTTCTAAGAGTATACGGACAAGTGTTATTATATTCTTGAATATAGAAAAGGAGCCCAAATAGTAAAAGACATAAGAGAACCTATCGGAGAACGTCATGGATTGAAAATCTCCAATTTTCTATTTCCTGACATAGCAAGACTTGCTTGTCAGAAAATTCCATTTTTTGTTGATGCCTTTTCAAATATGGAAAGTGAAAAATAGCATTTTCCGCATTTTTTACTTTTTTACTATCGAAAATTTAAAAATGCTGTTCAAACAAGAGGCAAATTATCAGATGTTTATGGAAATGATATATTGACAGAATGCCAGTTCCAAAACTGGTTTGCAAAATTTCGACCGGCAAGTTAGTTGTAGATGATGCACCACGTTCTGGAAGATTGAAGTTGATGGAGACACAATATAGGCTTTAACTGATGCAAACCGGCGAATAACAACTCGTGAGACCGCTGAGAGATTAAATTTATCGAATTCATCCGTCCATGATCATTTTTTTCTTCTCTGCTTGAAGATGATCGCGGCGATCATAAAAAAAAATCGCAATGACTCCGAACAACCTAATGAAATAAACCGTTTTCACGAACTCTGAATCCATTTTTATGTATAAAGGCATGCATATTTTTTTAGAAATGTTAATTCTCATGAAAAGTGTATATGTTATGTATGTCCTTAATAGTCTTTGAACATAATATTTTGTTAAAGAATATAATAAATATAATATTAAAAGGTAATAATAAAGGAATGTTTCTCCTGCTAAGTGTTTGTTTTAGACTCTTGTCGTGTGTATGTATGTACAGCCCATTACTATTAGATCTATTCTAATGTGAAACTGAAACTATTTTTTGTTTCAAAATAACGTAAGACCTTATTACCTTCTATGTTTAAGCTAAATAGCAGAAATCTATCATAAAGAGTCTTAATAACGGATAAAAAATTTTTCATTAAAACTTAGTTCTATGCAATATTGTCAAAACTTAACAATATCAGTGTTATATAGACTTGTTATATTGTACATTGCTATATTATATTGTTATATTATACTTGTACATTGAATAACCCCTTCTTCAGTATAAATATATAGTAGGCAGATGAACACTTTATATTAATATTTATTATTTATTCTACTTATGTAATAAAATAATTGAATATACTTGCACATACAATTGCATGTAAAGCAATTTGAATTTCATTTTGTACGAATATAAATAATGGGGTAATCAACTCTCTTTATGATAAGTGATTCACGATTAGAATAAAATGCATTTCAAAAGAATTGGCTATTTCGTAGCATCAATAACATACAATTTAAACAGGCATAATTTATACCTTTACAGGCAAACGATAAAATATAGTAATATTTTTATTTTTTGAGGAAGAGGGAGAACAGAAAGACAGTAAAGGATACATCATTATCTATTTGTGTAAAAGAAACATACATGATTGTTATTTTGATATATAAATACACTCGTGGAAAGGTAGGTATAAGGACAAACGGCGCATGCTCTTTGTCTGGATAATGCATAGCCTGCTAGCTCTACGATCACAAGTTCCCGAGCTGTACACGAAAATCCATATTGTGGGAGAGACATCCTACCGTCTTTACAACTAGTTCTGTCGATGGTAATATGCGACATCTGGCACAAGAGCGAATGATCGTATGGGGTTGTTTTATAAGACCGGGAGTGGAAGCAACGAAAAATAGAATAAACGCAAACTCGCAGTGACGGTAGGGGAACACAGTGGTAGACCAACCATCGAGGAATCATACAAGTGGTGGAAACTGTTCGTTAGAAAGTGTTGAACCACGTGTCGATAAAGAACGAGTAATGATAGTGCACGTTTGTTGGAATTTATAATTATTTATTTTAATTAATGTATAATTATTTGTAATTACCAAGTTATTTTATATCTTTTGTTGTTAAAAATGTGGACATAAGATTATTTTACTGTACAAAATTTAATATGGAAGTTTAACAAAAACTAAGTTATATACAATGTCATATGGATGGTCATGACCATTACACGTGTCTGTGAAAAGAAACTTAATTATAAAACATCATATACGATACAAAGACTGCTTCCATGTTGCATTTATAATTATAGTAAGGAAATTAATGAAGTTCATAATGCCTTAAGTACATTCTTCCTCTTTCCATTACGTTAAGAAGTGGAAGTAATATCTTCCATGTTTCATTTTGAAACATTTCTTTTGAAATGTAACTGTACATATGTAACTGTAGAACAGTTATACTTTTTTCTTAAAATTCGTTAAATTTTCATTACACGTCTGCTAAATACGTCGTTAATGAGAGAAGTATCAGTTGCATTGTTTAGAAGGTATGATTAACGATTATTTTTCGATAACTATACTATAATCAATAACTTGAATTTTTCTTCTTAATCCCTGTAGTATTAATTAACATGAAAAATATATAAAAGAATATGATAGATTACTACAGTAATATATTTACCAATTTTTGATGAAATCTTTTACGGAATTGATTGAATTACATTTCAACATAGTGATTTTGTTAGATAAGAAATTAAGTTACTGTAAATATAAATGATTGAACTTAACAATAACTAGTCAATATGTAATTTTGACGTCTGGTAAAAAATCATAGTTAAAGAACAAACATAAAATTAAGATTAATTTGAATTATTTTGCTTTAATCTACCTTATTAGAAATCATTGGAAGTAAGTGTATCGTTAAATCATGATGTATATAAATGTAACTAAAGTTCATATACTATGTTAGTGGTAGAATTATATTACAAATAATATCATTTACATAATTGTAACATATTACTGATATTCCACTGTACAATATCTTATTGACTAAATTTTTCGTTGTTGTTGGAAAGAATTAAAAATAGATTGTCAAATCCATGATCAACAATATTCAGACCATGATGTTCGCAAAACCTATGTTTTCGTAGTTTGACCTTCAAAGAGATTTGGAAAAGAACCCTTTTCATTATGATGAATAATACTGTGAATACTACTAAATCGCAAAAGTTTAATTACGTTTATGGGGCTCTACAGTATGTCGATAAGTTCAACAACTCAAAATTAATCGAAAAGTTCGAAGAATGTTTGACAAAGGAACGGGAAAATCGTATGGAAGATCATGAAAACGGCTGCGGTGTGAATTGGGATAATATTCTGTGTTGGTCCTATACGCCCGCGGAAACTTTAGCGAAGCAACCTTGTTTTGATGAATTACGTGGTATACATTACGATACTACCCGTAAGTATTACTCATATTAACGGTGATTCAATATCGTTTCTGTACTCGAAAACAATTATTCCTTATCTTACTAATATTGTCACGCATACTAGTACATATTTGACATAATGCAGTCATATATATATACATATATATATTTATGTGTGTTTGTGTGTGCGTATACTGCATGAAAAAATCATCCAAAACAAATTGCACAAAAAAAGTTACATAAAAACAGGTTTGACTATACGAGAGAAAGTGTATCTACATTTACATTTTTTAAAATTATAATTATGTTTTGTATTATTCATTGCATGGTGCGGAACGTTCTGTTTCTTTCACTAATCATTAATATATATGTTTCAAATTATGCTGACTGTTGGTAAATTTCTTCAGTTTAGTTAATATAATTGCAAAAATTTTATGTTGATATATTAAAATATGAAATGATGATTTATTAACAAGAAATACAGAAAAAAGTCTGTTTAATCTGCTTAACAGCTGACCTTTTCACATCTTTTGTCCTCTTGATTTATTGATATATCCTTATCTTGTCTTTATCATCTGTTTGCCTTAAAAAAAAAAGAAACATCAACAGTAGCAGCAACATAGAATAACACAAATACACTACATTATACTGTTCAATCATAAAACATCTACAAACTCAACACTTTTCTTAATACATTTAAATACAGTAATCATAAAAAGAATATTATTGTCACGTACAGAATGTGTTAGGCACAAAGTAATTGACAGAATTAATTAATATTGTATTATTATTTATTATCCGTGAGAAACAAGTATTGATAGAGAATGGCACTGACGTGATGTAAAACTCTATATTTTTCATTTATGTAATATAAAAGTTTTTCCATAATAAACGTATTTCGAAAATATTAAATTGAATGTCGTAGACATAATGAAGTAACAACGGTTTCCGTTACCCTGTACATAAGGCAGTTCGCGGGATATTGAATAAACCAGAAAAATTATAGTAACAGAAGCCAGTGCAAACGTAAACAAAATCCAAAAGATCATTTACAGATACTAGGTTAGTTTTATGACATTGTCTTTGGAAGTACAAGTTTTATGTTTCGTTTCAGTTAACACTCATTTTAAAAACGCCGATTTCGTGACACAGCTATGTGATAATCACACAACTATTTCCCAGAGTTCATCACGTTCAATATCACGGAGTAGGGGACATCGATGATACCTAAGTTCGATTACTAGCAGTCAAAGCGTCGCCCGTTGCAATAAAAGGCCTGACCACGCCGTTTCGATAAGCAGCCTTGTGTTGGGCAGCGACTTAGTAAGACATTCAAAGAGTCAAAGTTTTTTCGCTCTTTGTGATTGAAGTAACCTCACTATTTGTTATTATAGCTGACTTGACATTCATTGTACTTGTCCATTTTTTGTGACTCAGGTGACGCTCGCTATTCTTTATAAACTGGAGCGATAATCGCTGCGTCCGTTTGTACCTTTCTTGGCTGAGGTGATACTCGCCAACTACGAAACAACCAATTGAATTGACAGTAGCGACATCATTACTCGAAATCTGCGACTCATAATAGCAGTGGAGAACCTCGCCTTTACTTATAATCGCGGCAATACTAGCTGTCGATATCTTGTAATTTTACACATTTCGCAATTTTCCTGCGCACAATGATCATCGCCAATTATACATGTTCCAGATGACATAAAATTAGTCAGGGATACATATATAAGACTATGGCAAGGTAAATAATATATAATCCAAACATAGTACTGTACTCAAAATTTCTTTTTCCACACACTTCTTGCCCACGACCCTGGGAATCTATAAAGCTGACAGGCTGGTGATAAAATAGAGAAAGGCGTTTTCCACCGCATATTGGAAATTAAATATTTTTTTTGCAAAATATGGTCCAAAGCTAGGAAAAAATGGTAATCAATTGTCGCAAGGTCTAGCGAATACGATGGGTGACAACGTGTGTTCTAATGTTGCCCTGCAGGAAGATTGGTCTTTTCTCCTAATTGATTGCAGTAGAGATCCGGCGTTATCAATTGCCCAGGTCTCATAAAACTATAGCTGATAAGACCCTCATTGGACCACCAAACAAACACCATTTATTTCTTTTAGTGTATACTCGGCATTGAGATATATTTTGGCGTTTCATCTGTATCCAACCATAGTGCCGAACGCTTGCGATTATTGGAGAGTATCCACTTTTCATCGCACGTAATTATTCGGTGCAAAAATGAATAGCTTTTTAGTCGTGACATTAAAGAATAGCAAGCCTCAAAGCTATTCCTTTGCTGACGTTCACGTAACTCACGTGGAACCCACCTACCCGCTTTTTCACTTTTCCAGTTGCTTTCAAATGGCTTACTGTTGTCGGCATGGTAACTTCAAACCTCGCTGCTAATTCTTTGCTTATTGTTTGCTATAAATTCACCCTTGCTATTAAACACCCTATTTTGCTCATGCAAGGACGGGCAAAGGATGTGAAAAAGGATGAATGAAAACTAAATAAACGTATGAAACGATTCCATACGCGACTTATTTTAATTAATCACTACTATTACTCGGTTAGCTCGCTTGTCATTTTGATTCAAAATTTCTTAGATAGATCAATAAGGAATGTGCATAAGTATCGAGGACTAGCCAGTAGACATGCACCTCATCACGTTAATATGTGTGTAAAGCATTGAGATCTAGCCAGTAGGTATTTACCTCAATGTTTAATATATTAGTTTGGCGAAAAAGAAATCTATTATTTTTTCGGGAAATGGCTGTGGTGATTGATATCTCGTAAAATATCGATCAAACAATTTCAGAAATGGGTCACATATGACAACATTCTGCGAAAACGATCATCGTCAAAGCGCGGTGAAGCAGCTCAAACGGTGGCCAGACCAGGACTAACATCCAGGAAGATTCTGCTGTGCATTTGGTGGAGTAGAAAAGAATCATTTACAATGAGTTGCTTCCACATAGCCGAACACTAAATTGGAACCTCTACTGTCAACAACTGGACCGTTTGAAGCTAGCGATTGTCCAGAAACGGCCAGAAATAGCAAACAGGAGATGTGTTGTGTTCCATCAGGACAACGCCAGGCAACACACGTCTATAGTGACTGGCCATAAAAGTTTTGATGCATCCACCACATAGTCCGTACCTGCCTCTAAGCGGCTACCATGTTTTTCTTGCATTGCACAACTTCCGTAGTGATAAGAAATTAGCATCAAGAGAAGATTGTGAAAATCGATTACTAGAGTTTTTCGCCAATAGGGATCAAAGCTTCTATGAGAGAAATATGAAGAAGTTACCGTTAAAATAACAACAAATTATACAACAAAACGGTGCATATTTGACCCAAATCGGACAACCCGAAACATGTTAAATAAAGTCTTGAAGATCACGTAAAAATAATGGATTTGTTTTTCCCCAACTTAATATTTTATAAAAGATGCGCGTACGAAATAATTCATTATTATTATAAATCTAGAGAAGTGAGCTAACAAAGATTCGTCGCTAATACTCACAACACCTGATAAGAAAAATATAAAAAATTTTTCATAGCACTACCATTATTTGCAATATAATGTAACGTCGCAAGAAATCTGCCGGTCGTTAATTAATTCGTCGTGATGAGGCCTCACACCACGGTCTATCGCACATCTCACGAGATGTTTTAAAAACTGTATAATGCGGATCGCGGGCTACCAACGTCGGAAAAAATAACAAGGAGCATAAATTGTGTCCTTAACTATTTGTAATTATTGATTCATGTAAACCTTCAGGTGATACAGAGAATGAAGGTTTCCCATGAGAGAAATTGCGTGCATCGTTACCAAAGGGCTCATATCCCGGAGTTCGCTGTGAAGACAGAGCCTGAAGCCCTCCCTTGAAGAGGGCCACGTACAATTGCTATTCCAGGCTTTTAGTTCGAAAGTTTTTTAGTCTTAGTGAGAAAGACTCTTTATTAATATATTTTTCTTTTTTTCTTCGGTTCCAATTGGTCCGTTTCCGGGGTTGCTCTTCTGGTTCTTGCTCCTTTGAGCGGCTGGCGACGACTGACGACCGAGCTGCTTCGGTCGCCCATGATATTCCCTCTTGAGCTATACATCTCGCGCTAATCCTAGCGCAACGCAGCCCGGTTCCCCTGCGGATTTTCGTGGGCTAATCACGGCTCGCCACAACTACTTTTTTTCCGTGCCAATCACTTTTCCATATATGGAAAATCGCACTTTCAGCCAATGATCAAGCTTGACAATTACGATCGTTTGACTTGCCCGGTATCATGTTTTAATAATATTTGCTCCTCAGTTCACAATAGTTTAACATTATTAAAATGATTTCGTTAGACATTGCATATATGGCTTCTTAATTTACTTTAAATCATCGCCGATAAACAACTCTGAATTGTACATTAACAATAAAATAACACTTAATCAACCCAA